>JAANYP010007818.1:0-18145 GCA_020465985.1 Centrapalus pauciflorus | reverse complement strand
TCACTCACAGCAAACCTGAGCAATGCAAGTAATCAAGGAAAACATGCAACAACAGTTGTCCAGTTTCAGCAGTGTCTATCATACGTTCCTAGCATACAATTAAGTAATCAAGGAACAGCAGCAGCAGATGTTTCCATACAAGTCAGTCACAATGACCAATAAGTACCGAAACATATGCAAGTAAGTGATGCAATCTGTCACTCACAGCGGTCCTGAGCAAAATGCAAGTAATCAAGGAAAACATGCAACAACAGTTGTCCAGTTTCAGCAGTGTCTATCATACGTTCCTAGCATACAATTAAGTAATCAAGGAACAGCAGCAGCAGATGTTTCCATACAAGTCAGTAACAATGACCAATAAGTACCGAAACATATGCAAGTAAGTAATGCAATCTGTCACTCACAGCGGTCCTGAGCAATGCAAGTAATCAAGGAACATGCAACAACAGTTGTCCAGTTTCAGCAGTGTCTATCATACGTTCCTAGCATACAATTAAGTAATCAAGGAACAAGCAGCAGATGTTTCCATACAAGTCAATAACAATCACCAATAAGTACCCAAACAAATGCAAGTAAGTAATGCAATCTGTCACTCACAGCGGTCCGGAGCAATGCAAGTAATCAAGGAACATGCAACAACAGTTGTCCAGTTTCAGCAGTGTCTATCATACGTTCCTAGCATACAATTAAGTAATCATGGAACAAGCAGCAGCAGGTGTTTTCATACAAGTCAGTAACAATCACCAATAAGTACCGAAACATTTGCAAGTAAGGAATGCAATCTGTCACTCACAGCGGTCCGGAGCAATGCAAGTAATCAACGAACATGCAACACCAGTTGTCCAGATTCAGCAGTGTCTATCATACGTTCCTAGCATACAATTAAGTAATCAAGGAACAAGCAGCAGCAGATGTTTCCATACAAGTCAGTAACAATCACCAATAAGTACCCAAACATCTGCAAGTAAGTAATGCAATCTGTCACTCTCAGCGGTCCTGAGCAATGCAAGTAATCAAGGAACATGCAACAACAGTTGTCCAGTTTGAGCAGTGTCTATCATACGTTCTGTAACATCCAAGTTACCACAAACAGTACACGTCATAAAATTTCATTTCATTAAGTAATAAATATTACTAATTGTTTGATACCACAGGTCCACCTGCCTGAATACTTAATTACAAAAATATATTAAGATCAAATGGTGGTCTAAACTAGCTTCTAAATCTTCAATCAGAGTGCGGAAGACTGAACAAGCTACCCAAGACCGCAATCGTCTTTCAAAATAGGCATCAGCAAAAGTCCAACAATCTGCTAGTCATCAAATATCCAAATTCATATAGCCTGGGACGAACTACCTGCTATGGTCTTGCCTTATCAGCTTTTCCTGAAAAAGAGTTGTCATGACAGAGTAAGCTAACATTGCTTAGTGAGTTAACAGAGTTCCATTAGTTACCACACATATATAACATACTATCAGCTCCTGCCGGCAAGTCACTACGTCCTGAGACGGCAAAAAGGTTGGGAGACAACCCAGTTTGTATTCCCCTATGTAAGGCCGAAGCCCTACGGGAAGTGTATGGAAACAAGTCATATAGGAAAGGAATCTGCAGAATTCCCTCCTGTGAATGGAGATCTCACATTCGGTCCTATCGGATAATGCCATATGCAGCGGCAAATATATAAACAGTCAAGTAAGCAGTAAGCATGATAAGTATTTACATAAAATGTAAAAGTGAACATGCAATCAAGGTAATTCAAGTGTCTAGCTTCAGTAATGTCAAAAGTACGTTTCTATGATACAATAAAGTATTAAAGAAACATGCAGCAACAAACGGAAGTTTCAATACAGTCGATGACATTCACCAATAAGTATCGAAACATATGCAAGTAATTAATGAAATCTGTCACTCACAGTAGTCCGTAGTCAGATAATGCTTAACGAATTAAGCTGTTCAGTTTACTCTGTCAAATCGGCGGGTTCCTGCAGTTCAGTTTCAAGTCTGGCATATTAATGTCAAGTCTGTGACATAATCTATATAACCCTAGTTATATATTCAGGTTATTGTCAATTCTGGCTGTCGAGTCTGAGGTAGTTCCTATCGTCCCAAGGTGAGTCTTTTCTTATCAGATTAATACGATCTCTCTAATTACAGATCAGCCTTGAAACGAGGCTAATCATATTACTAGCTAGGTGATACATGACATACAATTTTTAAGGGTTCATACAGAGTTTGTTAATTTATTTGTGCATAAAATAGTTATGTATCTGGAACTTGTGAGTTTTATCAATATCAAAGGATACTTTCAATTACAATAGGTTGTTTAATAACTTAATCTGATTTAGAAATTAATCTTAGGCGAACAAGAACCAGATTTGATTATGGCAAATTCATATATGGATAGGCAGATTCGAGAGGGACCCTTCGAATCTAATGGATAGATTCGAGACACACATAAAAGAGATTAGGTTCGAACTATGCATAGACTCGAAAGCCCACACAGATTCGAATGCCAACAATCAGATTCGAAGCAAATAGATTCTAAGACAGATTCGAAGTACATAGACTCGAAGATTTATATAGATTCTAAGGCATGCACAGACTCGAACAAGGGACATAAACTCGAAACATACACATAGAGTCGAAGCACATCTCGTGTCTAGGGGGGGGGGAACAGATTCGAATTCAATATATTCGAATCTAATCAAGGATTTTCGAATCTGTTCTACATGTTCAACGTTTTTTCCAGGTTTTAGCTACTAAACATGAACATAAATGACGGAAAAATAGATACTAACCTTCGTCCAAGCTATATCCTTCGACTATAGATGATTTCCAAGCAAAAACAAGTCCTAAACGGGAGCAAATCAGCTTCAAATGAAGGGGATATGAGCAAACTCGAATTTGCTCGACAAAACCGAACTAAAAGTCAGAAATAGGGTCGATTTTACCTTAAATCCGGACGAAATCAAAACATGCAATGGTAGATTCGTGTAGAGCTCGACGATCTCTAACCGATGGCGTATAAATCACGAGAATCCGACGGTTCGTTAAAGAGAAATTCTAGAGAGAAGGTGAGGGTGTAGAGAGAGAAGGAGAGAGAGTTCAAGCTTCCAAACTCAAGAAATGAGGAGGAGTGCTCTATTTATAGGAAAATAGGGAAAAATCAGATTTTCTACTGAATTTCCGGAATCGACCAACTTTTATTCCCATCAAACTGATTTGCATTTCAGATGCAAATAATAGCAAAGGAGTTCTAGATTTGCTATAATTGTCTTTTAGTCATATTTTTATTCATTTTAGTCCGTTTCGTCATTTTCAGTCTTTAATTTGTCATTTAGCTGAATTTTAATTATCAACTTTATTTCAGCTAATTTTGGGGCAACTTTTCATAATTAACTATAACTTAATATAATTAACTATTTAAGATTCATGTTTTCGGTTAATTACTAATATTTGGATAAAATTGCTTTATTATCCAAAGTCTGATGCTGTAATTTATATTTAATAAATTACGGGCTGTTACAATCTTCCCCCGTTAAATTGATTCCGTCCTCGGAATCGACTAGGACAGGAATAACTTCGGATACTTTTGCCTAATCTCGTCTTCTCGTTCCCAAGTATGCGCAGATCCCTTATGGTATTTCCATTGAACTAACACCATTGGAATTTCCTTGTTGCGCAATTTCGAAACCTTATGGTCGATTATATGCTCAGCCTCTTCTTCGTATCGCAATTGCTCGTCAATTTGCACGTCTTTCCATTGAATCGCAGCTTCAGCATCAACTAAACACTTTCGCAGATTACTCACGTGAAATACATCATGAATCCCAGTCATTTCGGCAGACAACTTTAATCTGTAGGCTTGCAATCCTACACGCTCGGGAATTTCAAAAGGACCAACAATCGAGGACTTAACTTCCCCCGTTTGCCGAACCTTACTATCCCTTTTCTTGGCGAGACCTTCAGCAACACTTTATCTCCAACTTCAAACGCAATTGGTTTCCGTCTTCTATCATGATACCTCTTTTGTCTGTCTTGAGAGGTCTGAATCCGCTGTCGAATCAACTGTAGTTGGTCGTGTGCTTCTTGCAAAATCGCTGGTCCAGAGATCGGGCATTCACCTGTTTCCCTCCAACAGGTTGGAGTTCGGCATCGACGTCCGTACAAAAACTGATAGGGAGGCATACCAATAGTCGAGTGATAACTATTGTTATAAGCAAACTCCACAAACGGCAGGTGAGTATCCCAACTTCCACCGAGATCAATCACACAGCCTAATCCCATCTTAGAAGCATCACTATAAACTATAAAATCATCATTACCCTCAGGTAAGGCCAAAATCGGTGCTTCAATTAGCTTACGCTTCAGAGTCTCAAAAGCTCGATCTTGGGATTCATTCCATTCAAACTTAACCTCCTTCTTCGTCAGACTGGTTAAAGGCACCGCAATCTTGGAGAAATTACGGATAAATCTTCGGTAATAGCCCGCTAAACCCAAGAAACTTCGAATCTTCAAATACGCTTTTTCGGCGCTTCCCACTTCTAAACTGCATCAACCTTTGATGGATGTACGACTATTCCCTCAGCTTAGACAATATGTCCTAAAAACTGCACCTGGCGCAACCAGAATTCACATTTGGAGAATTTTGCGTAGAGTCGCTCTTTTCGTAGCAATTCTAGCAATTCTCGTAAGAGCATCGCATGGTCAGATTCAGACTTAGAGTAAATCAAAATGTCATCAATAAAGACTATCACTGATTTGTCCAGCATTGGCCTACATACTCTATTCATAAGGTCCATAATTGCGGCCGGGGCATTGGTGAGACCGAACGGTATTGCTAGAAACTCAAAATGGCCTTAACGAGCACGAAATGCAGTCTTCGGTACGTCAGACTCAAATATCTTAAGTTGATGATATCCAGATCGAAGATCAATCTTTGATTAGGCACTTTCGGGCTTTCATTACAGAAATGAGACCTAAATCTCGAGTCTTTCTATCGTCATAAACATAACGTTCACTTCCTTCGGGGGTTCTAATTCTAATTATCCTTTTGGCACAAAGGATTTCAGCATTGTTCGTCATGAGCCTGTCCATTCCTATAATAATATCGAATTCTCTAATCCACATCGGTATCAGGTCAAAGTCTGAGGAGAGGTCATCAATCACTAGCTTACAGGAACGAAAGATTCTACTTATAGTCACAAAACTCGAGCTCGCAGTTTCTATATCTAACGGTACAGGTAGCATTATTGGGGCAAAATCAAACAGTTTAGCAAAATTTTCAGACACATATGACAGATTAGAGCAGGCATAGAGTTAACAAGAAATGTACCCATGACGACATCAGCAGTCTCTTTTGCCTCATCGGCTGTCATCTGGAAAGATCTTGGTTGATTCCTCGGAGCAGAAGAACCCTTGAATGATTGCCGGGGTGAAAATGCAGGCGGAGGAACAAATCGGGGCCGAGTACAGTATTTAGCATGGTGCCCCAACGTGATGCAGTTACGGCAAGCCTCATTGCGCTTGGGACATTCCGACCTGTCATGACCTTTCTGCCTACAACAGTAGCACCTCACGAACTCAGGATCACATTTTCCTTCATGAATCTGCTTGCAGCGAGGACAAGCAGACCTTGGCGTAGCGGTCACATCATAAGATTTAGCCTTTTTAAAAGACTGCTTATCTCCCTGCCTTAAACTTTCACTCTCCTTTTCCGATTTCTCAGATTTTTCTTTCTTGCTAGACTTGGCAATAAAAAGACTCGCTCGCTCCGGATAGATTTCAAGTTCCCCTACCTTAGCAACTTCAACTACTTCCATATCACTTCTCGGTCTGCCAGAATTCACAAAAAGATCCCTTCGTCGTCCCTCAGAGGGCTCATGCCTAAGTTTCCTTTTTCGATCCTTCTGTGGCTTTGCTAACATCTCTTCCCTATACTTCAATTCTAACTCCCATAACTTAAGTTCTCGCAACCTAAGTTCTTCTTCACGGCGCTTAAAGTCAATTTCATGCTGGATTTCTTCGTCAGTTTGCACAACGGCTTTACCCTTAGTCAGCAAGTCCTTAATTTCCTTAAATCGGTCCTCATCCGACATATCAGTCTGCAGTCGATTCCTATCCATCATAAGCTGTATTTGCCTACGATTATCCTCATTCAGCTTGTGAATGAGATCAAATAATTGAGCCTGCTGGGGAGGCACAAGCGTGGCAGTACTGCTTGAGTCATTAGCAGTATTTTCAGGGTCAGTGCGTAAATCCTCTACATGAACAGATTCTTTGTGTTGATCAGCTGCAGCATCAGCAGCTTTACCAACAGTCGAGGTACCAGCAACATTTGGATTCTTATCAGCCATTGGCTGAAAATATAAAGGAAATAACTATTATTTCCTAATTCAAATAAGCACGATTCGAGTCATAATACCTACGTTAGATAATCACATCTAATTTCATAGATATGAAGGCAGTCAGTCAGGCTGGCACAAAGTCAAGTCAGTATCAAGCAGTCAATCCCTCCCCCATCCTATCAGTCATCATTTGCCTATCTTAGGTCAAGTTGTGTGGGTAGTCCTTTACTAATTAAGTTACCCTAGGCCTCGCTGACTTGTTCGGGAATTCAGAGTCACATAGTCCATACCATACCAGTAGTTTAAGTATCGGGTGGCCAATCCGATGATTAAACCGCTGCTCTGATACCAACTTTGTAACATCCAAGTTACCACAAACAGTACACGTCATAAAATTTCATTTCATTAAGTAATAAATATTACTAATTGTTTGATACCACAGGTCCATCTGCCTGAATACTTAATTACAAAAATATATTAAGATCAAATGGTGGTCTAAACTAGCTTCTAAATCTTCAATCAGAGTGCGGAAGACTGAACAAGCTACCCGAGACCGCAATCGTCTTTCAAAATAGGCATCAGCAAAGGTCCAACAATCTGCTAGTCATCAAATATCCAAATTCATATAGCCTGGGACGAACTACCTGCTATGGTCTTGTCTTATCAGCTTTTCCTGAAAAAGAGTTGTCATGACAGAGTAAGCTAACATTGCTTAGTGAGTTAACAGAGTTCCATTAGTTACCACACATATATAACATACTATCAGCTCCTGCCGGCAAGTCACTACGTCCTGAGACAGCAAAAAGGTTGGGAGACAACCCAGTTTGTATTCCCCTATGTAAGGCCGAAGCCCTACGGGAAGTGTATGGAAACAAGTCATATAGGAAAGGAATCTGCAGAATTCCCTCCTGTGAATGGAGATCTCACATTCGGTCCTATCGGATAATGCAGTATGCAGCGGCAAATATATCAACAGTCAAGTAAGCAGTAAGCATGATAAGTATTTACATAAAATGTAAAAGTGAACATGCAATCAAGGCAATTCAAGTGTCTAGCTTCAGTAATGTCAAAAGTACGTTTCTATGATACAATAAAGTATTAAAGAAACATGCAGCAACAAACGGAAGTTTCCATACAGTCGATGACATTCACCAATAAGTATCGAAACATATGCAAGTAATTAATGAAATCTGTCACTCACAGTAGTCCGTAGTCAGGTAATGCTTAACGAATTAAGCTGTTCAGTTTACTCTGTCAAATCGGCGGGTTCCTGCAGTTCAGTTTCAAGTCTGGCATATTAATGTCAAGTCTATGACATAATCTATATAACCCTAGTTATATATTCAGGTTATTGTCAATTCTGGCTGTCGAGTCTGAGGTAGTTCCTATCGTCCCAAGGTGAGTCTTTTCTTATCAGATTAATATGATCTCTCTAATTACAGATCAGCCTTGAAACGAGGCCAATCATATTACTAGCTAGGTGATACATGACATACAATTTTTAAGGGTTCATACAGAGTCTGTTAATTTATTTGTGCATAAAATAGTTATGTATCTGGAACTTGTGAGTTTTATCAATATCAAAGGATACTTTCAATTACAATAGGTTGTTTAATAACTTAATCTGATTTAGAAATTAATCTTAGGCTTGGAATAAGAACCAGATTTGATTATGGCAAATTCATATATTGATAGGCAGATTCGAGAGGGACCCTTCGAATCTAATGGATAGATTCGAGACACACATAAAAGAGATTAGGTTTGAACTATGCATAGACTCGAAAGCCCACACAGATTCGAATGCCAACAATCAGATTCGAAGCAAATAGATTCTAAGACAAATTCGAAGTACATAGACTCGAAGATTTATATAGATTCTAAGGCATGCACAGACTCGAACAAGGGACATAAACTCGAAACATACACATAGAGTCAAAGCACATCTCGTGTCTAGGGGGGGGGGAACAGATTCGAATTCAATATATTCGAATCTAATCAAGGATTTTCGAATCTGTTCTACATGTTCAACATTTTTTCCAGGTTTTAGCTACTAAACATGAACATAAATGACGGAAAAATAGATACTAACCTTCGTCCAAGCTATATCCTTCGACTATAGATGATTTCCAAGCAAAAACAAGTCCTAAACGGGAGCAAATCAGCTTCAAATGAAGGGGATATGAGCAAACTCGAATTTGCTCAACAAAACCGAACTAAAAGTTAGAAATAGGGTCGATTTTACCTTAAATCCGGATGAAATCAAAACATGCAATGGTAGATTCGTGTAGAGCTCGACGATCTCTAACCGATGGCGTATAAATCACGAGAATCCGACGGTTCGTTAAGGAGAAATTCTAGAGAGAAGGTGAGGGTGTAGAGAGAGAAGGAGAGAGAGTTCAAGCTTCCAAACTCAAGAAATGAGGAGGAGTGCTCTATTTATAGGAAAATAGGGAAAAATCAGATTTTCTACTGAATTTTCGGAATCGACCAACTTTTATTCCCATCAAACTGATTTGCATTTCAGATGCAAATAATAGCAAAGGAGTTCTAGATTTGCTATAATTGTCTTTTAGTCATATTTTTATTCATTTTAGTCCGTTTCGTCATTTTCAGTCTTTAATTTGTCATTTAGCTGAATTTTAATTATTCAATTTATTTCAGCTAATTTTGGGGCAACTTTTCATAATTAATTATAACTTAATATAATTAACTATTTAAGATTCATGTTTTCGGTTAATTACTAATATTTGGATAAAATTGCTTTATTATCCAAAGTCTGATGCTGTAATTTATATTTAATAAATTACGGGCTGTTACAATCTTCCCCCGTTAAATTGATTCCGTCCTCGGAATCGCCTAAGACAGGAATAACTTCGGATACTTTTGCCTAATCTCGTCTTCTCGTTCCCAAGTATGCGCAGATCCCTTATGGTATTTCCATTGAACTAACACCATTGGAATTTCCTTGTTGCGCAATTTCGAAACCTTATGGTCGATTATATGCTCAGCCTCTTCTTCGTATCGCAATTGCTCGTCCTGAGCAATGCAAGTAATCAATGAACATGCAACAACAGTTGTCCAGTTTCAGCAGTCTCTATCATACGTTCCTAGAATACAATTAAGTAATCAAGGAACAAGGAGCAGAAGTTTCCATACAAGTCAGTAACAATGACCAATAAGTACCGAAACATATGCAAGTAAATAACGCAATCTGTCACTCACAGCGGTCCTGAGCAATGCAAGTAATCAAGGAACATGCAACAATAGTTCTCCAGTTTCAGTAGTGTCTATCATACGTTCCTAGCATACAATTAATTGATCAAGGATCAAGCTGCAGCATGTGTTTCCATACAAGTCACTAACAATCACCAATAAGTACCGAAACATATGCAAGTAAGTAATGCAATCTGTCACTCACAACGGTCCTGAGCAATTGAAGTAATCAAGGAACACGCAACAACAGTTGTCCAGATTCAGCAGTGTCTATCATACGTTCCTAGCATACAATTAAGTAATCAAGGAACAAGCAGCAGCAGATGTTTCCATACAAGTCAGTAACAATCACCAATAAGTACTCAAACATATGCAAGTAAGTAATGCAATCTGTCACTCACAGCGGTCCTGAGCAATGCAAGTAATAAAGGAACATGCAACAACAGTTGTCCAGTTTCAGCAGTGTCTATCATACGTTCCTAGCATACAATTAAGTAATCAAGGAACAAGCAGCAAATGTTTCCTTACAAGTCAGTAACAATCACCAATAAGTACCCAAACATATGCAAGTAAGTAATGCAATCTGTCACTCACAGCGGTCCTGAGCAATGCAAGTAATCAAGGAACATGCAACAACAGTTGTCCAGTTTCAGCAGTGTCTATCATACGTTCCTAGCATAAAATTAAGTAATCAAGGAACAAGCAGCAGCAGGTGTTTCCATACAAGTCAGTAACAATCACCAATAAGTACTCAAACATATGCAAGTAAGTAATGCAATCTGTCACTCACAGCGGTCCTGAGCAATGCAAGTAATAAAGGAACATGCAACAACAGTTGTCCAGTTTCAGCAGTGTCTATTATACGTTCCTAGCATACAATTAAGTAATCAAGGAACTAGGAGCAGAAGTTTCCATACAAGTCAGTAACAATGACCAATAAGTACCAAAACATATGCAAGTAAGTAACGCAATCTGTCACTCACAGCGGTCCTGAGCAATGCAAGTAATCAAGGAACATGCAACAATAGTTCTCCAGTTTCAGCAGTGTCTATCATACGTTCCTAGCATACAATTAATTGATCAAGGATCAAGCTGCAGCATGTGTTTCCATACAAGTCACTAACAATCACCAATAAGTACCGAAACATATGCAAGTAAGTAATGCAATCTGTCACTCACAGCGGTCATGAAGAATTCAAGTAATCAAGGAACACGCAACAACAGTTGTCCAGATTCAGCAGTGTCTATCATACGTTCCTAGCATACAATTAATTAATCAAGGAACAAGCAGCAGCAGATGTTTCCATACAAGTCAGTAACAATCACCAATAAGTACTCAAACATATGCAAGTAAGTAATGCAATCTGTCACTCACAGCGGTCCTGAGCAATGCAAGTAATCAAGGAACATGCAACAACAGTTGTCCAGTTTCAGCAGTGTCTATCATACGTTCCTGTAACATCCAAGTTTCCACAAACAGTACACGTCATAATATTTCATTTCATTAAGTAATAAATATTACTAATTGTTTGATACCACAGGTCCAACTGCCTGAATACTTAATTACAAAAATATATTAAAAACAAATGGTGGTCTAACTAGCTTCTAAATCTTTAATCAGAGTGCGGAAGACTGAACAAGCAACCCGAGACCGCATCATCATTTCAAAATAGGCGTCATCAAGAGTCCAAAAGTCTGCTATTCATCAAAGTCCAGATTCACTTAGCATGGGACGAACTACCTGCTATGGTCTTGCCTTTATCAATTTTTCCTGTAAAAGAGTTATCATGACAGAGTAAGCTAACATTGCTTAGTGAGTTAACAGAGTTCCATTAGTTACCACACATATATAACATACTATCAGCTCCTGCCGGCAAGTCAACATGTCCTGAGGCAGCAAAAAGGTTGGGAGACAACCCAGTTTGTTTTCCCCTATGTAAGGCCGAAGCCCTACGGGAAGTGTATGGAAACAAGTCATATAGGAAAGGAATCTGCAGAATTCCCTCCTGTGAATGGAGATCTCACATTCGGTCCTATCGGATGATGCAGTATGCAGCGGCAATTATATAAACAGTCAAGTAAGCAGTAAGCAGGATAAGTATTTACGTAAAATGTAAAAGTGAACATGCATTTGAGGCAATTCAAGTGTCTAGCTTCAGTAATGTCAAAAGTACGCTTCTATGATACAATAAAGTGTTAAAGAAACATGCAGCAACAAACGGAAGTTTCCATACAGTCAGCGAACATTCACCAATAAGTATCGAAATATATGCAAGTAATTAATGAAATCTGTCACTCACAGTGGTCCGTAGTCAGATAATGCTTAATGAATTAAGCGGTTCAGTTTACTCTGTCAATCGACGGGTTCCTGCAGTTCAGTTTCAAGTCTGACATATTAATGTCAAGTCTGTGTCATAATCTATATAACCCTAGTTGCATATTCAGGTTATTGTCAATTCTGGCTGTCGAGTCTGAGGTAGTTCCTATCGTCCCAAGGTGAGTCTATTCTTTAACAGATTAATTTCGATTTATCTAATTACATAAGTGTGGCCTTGAAATAAAGCCAATCATATTACTAGCTAGGTGCATCATGACATACGATTTCCAATAGTTCATTCAATGTCTGTTAAATCATTTGTGCATAAAATAGATGTGCAACTTGAATTTGTGAGTTTTATCATAATCATATTATATTTTTAATTACAATAGGTTGTTTAATAACTTAATCTGATTTAGGAATTAATCTTAGGCTTGGAACAAAAAACCAAATTTTGAATTATAGGAGATAGATTCGAACAAGTCAAATTCGAATCTAGTTCATTAGATTCGAAGTTCTCATTACTTTGAAACACACACATAGATTCGAAGCATACAATCAAGACACACCCCCATTCGAGACTAAGGAATCAGATTCGAAGCAATAGATTCTAAGACAGATTTGAAGCTCATAGACTCGAAGATATATGTATAGATTCGAAGCAATAGACTCGAACCTATACACAGATTCGAGACAACACACTAGATTCGAAGGCCTACATTCGAGTCTAGGGAAGGTCAGATTCGAAACACACATATTCGAATCTAGCTAAACAGATTCGAGACACCTAAATTAGATTCTAAGGGGAGTAGATTCGAACTACACAACCTCGAGTCTAAGTGATTAGATTCGAAACACATGAATAACTCGAGTTTGTTCTATAAGTTCAACGGTTTTCCAGGTTTTATCATCTTAATATGAACATAAAAGATAGAGAAATGGTTACTAACCTTCGTCCAAGCTATAACCTTCGACTATGGATGATTTCCAAGCAAAAACAGGTCCTAAACGGGAGCAAATCAGCTTCAAATGAAGGGAAAATGAGGAAACTCGAAATTGCTCTTTCAAAACCGAACCAAAAGACAGAAAAGGGGTCAATCTTACCTCAAATCCGGACGAAATCAAACATGTAATGGTAGATTCGTGAAGAGCTCGACGATCTCTATCCGATGGCGTATGAATCACGAGAATCCGACGGTTCGATTAGGAGAAATGCTAGAGAGAAGGACAATCTTAGAGAGAGAAGGAGGAGAGTTTCTAGATTCCAAACTTATGAAATGAGGAGGAATGCCCTATTTATAGGGAAATAGGGAAATTCAGATTTTCTACTGAATTTTTCCGAAATTGACCAACTTTTATTCCCAACACTCCGATTTGCGTTTCAGATGCAAATAATAGCTAGGAAGTTCTAGATTTGCTACAATTGTCTTTTAGTCAATTTTAATTCATTTTAGTCCGTTTCGTTATTTTCAGTCTTTAATTTGTCATTTGGCTGAATTTTAATTATTAACTTAATTTCAGCTAAATTTTGGGCAACATTTCATAATTAATTATAACTTAATATAATTTAACTATTTAAGATTCATGTTTTCAGTTAATTACTAATATTTGGATAAAATTGCTTTATTATTAAAAGTCTGATGCTGTAATTTATATTTAATAAATTACGGGCTATTACAGTTCCTAGCATAAAATTAAGTAATCAAGAAACAAGCAGCAGCAGGTGTTTCCATACAAGTCAGTAACAATCACCAATAAGTACTCAAACATATGCAAGTAAGTAATGCAATCTGTCACTCACAGCGGTCCTGAGCAATGCAAGTAATCAATGAACATGCAACAACAGTTGTCCAGTTTCAGCAGTGTCTATCATACGTTCCTAGCATACAATTAAGTAATCAAGGAACAAGGAGCAGAAGTTTCCATACAAGTCAGTAACAATGACCAATAAGTACCGAAACATATGCAAGTAAGTAATGCAATCTGTCACTCACAGCGGTCCTGAGCATATGCAAGTAATCAAGGAACATGAAACAATAGTTCTCCAGCTTCAGCAGTGTCTATCATACGTTCCTAGCATACAATTAATTGATCAAGGAACAAGCTGCAGCAGGTGTTTCCATACAAGTCAGTAACAATCACCAATAAGTACCGAAACATATGCAAGTAAGTAATGCAATCTGTCACTCACAGCGGTCCTGAGCAATTCAAGTAATCAAGGAACACGCAACAACAGTTGTCCAGATTCAGCAGTGTCTATCATACGTTCCTAGCATACAATTAAGTAATCAAGGAACAAGCAGCAGTAGATGTTTCCATACAAGTCAGTAACAATCACCAATAAGTACTCAAACATATGCAAGTAAGTAATGCAATCTGTCACTCACAGCGGTCCTGAGCAATGCAAGTAATCAATGAACATGCAACAACAGTTGTCCAGTTTCAGCAGTGTCTATCATACGTTCCTAGCATACAATTAAGTAATCAAGGAACAAGGAGCAGAAGTTTCCATACAAGTCAGTAACAATGACCAATAAGTACCGAAACATATGCAAGTAAGTAACGCAATCTGTCACTCACAGCGGTCCTGAGCAATGCAAGTAATCAAGGAACATGCAACAATAGTTCTCCAGTTTCAGCAGTGTCTATCATACGTTCCTAGCATACAATTAATTGATCAAGGAACAAGCTGCAGCAGGTGTTTCCATACAAGTCAGTAACAATCACCAATAAGTACCGAAACATATGCAAGTAAGTAATGCAATCTGTCACTCACAGCGGTGCTGAGCAATTCAAGTAATCAAGGAACACGCAACAACAGTTGTCCAGATTCAGCAGTGTCTATCATACGCTCCTAGCATACAATTAAGTAATCAAGGAACAAGCAGCAGCAGATGTTTCCATACAAGTCAGTAACAATCACCAATAAGTACTCAAACATATGCAAGTAAGTAATGCAATCTGTCACTCACAGCGGTCCTGAGCAATGCAAGTAATCAATGAACATGCAACAACAGTTGTCCAGTTTCAGCAGTGTCTATCTTACGTTCCTAGCATACAATTAAGTAATCAAGGAACAAGGAGCAGAAGTTTCCATACAAGTCAGTAACAATGACCAATAAGTACCGAAACATATGAAAGTAAATAACGCAATCTGTCACTCACAGCGGTCCTGAGCATATGCAAGTAATCAAGGAACATGAAACAATAGTTCTCCAGTTTCAGCAGTGTCTATCATACGTTCCTAGCATACAATTAATTGATCAAGGAACAAGCTGCAGCAGGTGTTTCCATACAAGTCAGTAACAATCACCAATAAGTACCGAAACATATGCAAGTAAGTAATGCAATCTGTCACTCACAGCGGTCCTGAGCAATTCAAGTAATCAAGGAACACGCAACAACAGTTGTCCAGATTCAGCAGTGTCTATCATACGTTCCTAGCATACAATTAAGTAATCAAGGAACAAGCAGCAGTAGATGTTTACATACAAGTCAGTAACAATCACCAATAAGTACTCAAACATATGCATGTAAGTAATGCAATCTGTCACTCACAGCGGTCCTGAGCAATGCAAGTAATAAAGGAACATGCAAAAACAGTTGTCCAGTTTCAGCAGTGTCTATCATACGTTCCTAGCATACAATTAAGTAATCAAGGAACAAGCAGCAGCAGATGTTTCCATACAAGTCAGTAACAATCACCAATAAGTACCCACACATATGCAAGTAAGTAATGCAATCTATCACTCACAGCGGTCCTGAGCAATGCAAGTAATCAAGGAACATGCAACAACAGTTGTCCAGTTTTAGCAGTGTCTATCATACGTTCCTAGCATACAATTAAGTAATCAAGGAACAAAGAGCAGCAGATGTTTCCATACAAGTCAGTAAAAATCACCAATAAGTATCGAAATATATGCAAGTAATGCAATGTGTCACTCACAGCGGTCCTAAACAATGCAAATAATCAAGGAACATGCAACAACAGTTGTCCTGTTTCAGCAGTGTCTATCATACGTTCCTAGCATACAATTAAGTAATCAAGGAACAGCAGCAACAGATGTTTCCATAGAAGTCAGTAACAATCACCAATAAATACCAAAACATATGCAAGTAAGTAATGCAATCTGTCACTCACAGCAGTCCTGAGCAATGCAAGTAATCAATGAACATGCAACAACAGTTGTCCAGTTTCAGCATTGTCTATCATACGTTCCTAGCATACAATTAAGTAATCAAGGACCAAGGAGCAGAAGTTTCCATACAAGTCAGTAACAATGACCAATAAGTACCGAAACATATGCAAGTAAGTAACGCAATCTGTCACTCACAGCGGTCCTGAGCATATGCAAGTAATCAAGGAACATGAAACAATAGTTCTCCAGTTTCAGCAGTGTCTATCATACGTTCCTAGCATACAATTAATTGATCAAGGAACAAGCTGCAGCAGGTGTTTCCATACAAGTCAGTAACAATCACCAATAAGTACCGAAACATATGCAAGTAAGTAATGCAATCTGTCACTCACAGCGGTCCTGAGCAATTCAAGTAATCAAGGAACACGCAACAACAGTTGTCCAGATTCAGCAGTGTCTATCATACGTTCCTAGCATACAATTAAGTAATCAAGGAACAAGCAGCAGTAGATGTTTCCATACAAGTCAGTAACAATCACCAATAAGTACTCAAACATATGCATGTAAGTAATGCAATCTGTCACTCACAGCGGTCCTGAGCAATGCAAGTAATAAAGGAACATGCAAAAACAGTTGTCCAGTTTCAGCAGTGTCTATCATACGTTCCTAGCATACAATTAAGTAATCAAGGAACAAGCAGCAGCAGATGTTTCCATACAAGTCAGTAACAATCACCAATAAGTACCCACACATATGCAAGTAAGTGATGCAATCTGTCACTCACACCGGTCTTGAGCAATGAAAGTAATCAAGGAACATGCAACAACAGTTGTCCTGTTTTAGCAGTGTCTATCATACGTTCCTAGCATACAATTAAGTAATCAAGGAACAAACAGCAGCAGATGTTTCCATACAAGTCAGTAAAAATCACCAATAAGTATCGAAATATATGCAAGTAAGTAATGCAATCTGTCACTCACAGCGGTCCTAAGCAATGCAAATAATCAAGGAACATGCAACAACAGTTGTCCTGTTTCAGCAGTGTCTATCATACGTTCCTAGCATACAATTAAGTAATCAAGGAACAGCAGCAGCAGATGTTTCCATAGAAGTCAGTAACAATCACCAATAAATACCAAAACATATGCAAGTAAGTAATGCAATCTGTCACTCACAGCAGTCCTGAGCAATGCAAGTAATCAATGAACATGCAACAACAGTTGTCCAGTTTCAGCAGTGTCTATCATACGTTCCTAGCATACAATTAAGTAATCAAGGAACAAGGAGCAGAAGTTTCCATACAAGTCAGTAACAATGACCAATAAGTACCGAAACATATGCAAGTAAGTAACGCAATCTGTCACTCACAGCGGTCCTGAGCATATGCAAGTAATCAAGGAACATGAAACAATAGTTGTCCAGTTTCAGCAGTGTCTATCATACGTTCCTAGCATACAATTAATTGATCAAGGAACAAGCTGCAGCAGGTGTTTCCATACAAGTCAGTAACAATTACCAATAAGTACCGAAACATATGCAAGTAAGTAATGCAATCTGTCACTCACAGCGGTCCTGAGCAATTCAAGTAATCAAGGAACACGCAACAACAGTTGTCCAGATTCAGCAGTGTCTATCATACGTTCCTAGCATACAATTAAGTAATCAAGGAACAAGCAGCAGCAGATGTTTCCATACAAGTCAGTAACAATCACCAATAAGTACTCAAACATATGCAAGTAAGTAATGCAATCTGTCACTCACAGCGGTCCTGAGCAATGCAAGTAATAAAGGAACATGCAACAACAGTTGTCCAGTTTCAGCAGTGTCTATCATACGTTCCTAGCATACAATTAAGTAATCAAGGAACAAGCAGCAGCAGATGTTTCCATACAAGTCAGTAAAAATCACCAATAAGTACCCACACATATGCAAGTAAGTAATGCAATCTGTCACTCACAGCGGTCCTGAGCAATGCAAGTAATCAAGGAACATGCAACAACAGTTGTCCAGTTTTAGCAGTGTCTATCATACGTTCCTAGCATACAATTAAGTAATCAAGGAACAAACAGCAGCAGATGTTTCCATACAAGTCAGTAAAAATCACCAATAAGTATCGAAATATATGCAAG
>JAANYP010007817.1:0-89331 GCA_020465985.1 Centrapalus pauciflorus | reverse complement strand
GCGAGAAAAATTGTATATATGAGTATTTGAGAAGTGGGGATCAATGTCTAATGATGATTGTTAGGTCCCGAAAGCTGATTGCTTAGGGTCGTGAGTCTTGTATGGTATATGCTATTGATACCAAGATTGAAGAGAGAACTGTGGCCGATGCGCCTGTTGTCCCAAATGTTTCCATAAATGTGTATGGAAGACTTGTTTGGTGTGGCACCTGAAGACAAGTGAAAAGTTGGTATTGACTTGATTCCTGGAGCTTCTCCAAAAGTTTGTTATTCGTACTGTTTTGTATCTACTGAATGTGCATAGATTAAAGTGGTTTGAACAAATTGACTATCATAAATAAATATCCGCTGCCGAGAAATGATGATTATTCAATTAGCTGCATGAGAGCTGATTATTTTTCTAAGATTAATCTACGAATGGGATATGATTAGTTGAGGTCTGAAAAAGGGAATGTACTGAAATTGGCTTTCAGGAATATTTATGAACACTACGAGTCTCTGGTCACGATATTTTGATTAAGTAACACCCCAACCGTTTTATGGACATCATGAATAGAGATTTGTATATCAATGATGGGGGAATCGGTAATTGTAATTATCGATGACATTCGGTTATAAGTTTTAAGTTGAATATGTCAAAACGTGAATTTTGATTACAATAGATTATAATTTGTGGTATGTGATTTCTGGAATTGGATCTCGGAGGATTCTGTTAAAAGAGGAATGATTGAGAATTTGGAATCTGTCTCGCAGTATTACAGATTTAAGAAGTTTTCTACGATTGGTAGATTGTAGACAACTTGATTATTCAGTATATTTTATATACGGACTCAAGAAGTTTATTATTGGAAAGATTTTGCACAGATGTACGTGGGAAAGGTTATTAATATTGTTTTAGTATTCTAGACTCGATTATGTCAGAATAGAAGAGTTGTTTCATTTTCAACTCTTGGTTTGTGTTATAAGTGGGATTAAACACACATATAGCTATGAGTACAGCTTACTGACAACTGATAGAAGATCAGAATGAATGGACTATTTCCACATCGGAATATATGATGAGACACCTAAACCAATCAGTTTTGAGGGAAACGATGTAGTATATTTGTTAGTATCACCGATGAGGTGTACTATTTGTTTTGAAAAAGGGATAAAATTTGCACTGAGGTGAGTTGGTTCATTGAGAATAACAGAAAAGATTAGGAATCTGTTATCTCATTTAGAATTATTTAAGGAAATGTCGAAATAGCACTTGGTATTTCATGAAGAAATCTTTATTAAATCTTCACAACTGGTAATTAGGCTGATTATAAATGAATTAGAAATCATAAAGGGTTAGTATATGTTGAAAAGTCGGAATATATTATGAATACTGTGGTAATGAAGAATAAGGAACAAAGAGATTAAAATAGTATTGATACGTTGGAAGCATCACAAAGGAGTAGACCATACGTGGGAGACAAAGGCGGAAATGTTAAGAAAATATTCACAACTGTTTGAATCCGAGTAACTTCGAGGACGAAGTTGAGCGTGGTGGAGCCCATGCTGTAACATCCTCGGATTTATTTTAATGTATTTTGGTTAATTAAGTGGAAAATATATATATTTAAGTTGAATTTGGGCGATTATTATGTATTTTGGATATTTAGCAAGTTTGTTGCTACTTTTAAGAAAATTGAACTCAGGATCAATTTTATGGAGTATTATGAATTTAAAAGTTATTTATGATAATTCTAAGATTAAATCAGTATTTTTATGGAACCGGTTAGGTCGAGTGGTGAAATGTGCAAAAATGACGAAAGTTGTATAAAAAGGGTAAAAGGCTTCATTTTCCATTTTACACACTCTCTCTCTACACTATCTCTCTAAGATTTTTCTCTCTACATCTCTCTAAGTTATCTCACAAACCGACCGTCAGATTTTCGAGAATTATACGTCATCGGAAAGGTATCGAGGAGTACAACAGCAATCTACAAACGGATTTCAGATTTCATACAAATTGAGGTAAGAATCGACCTTTCTAAGATTATGGTTTCGGTTTTGAAGAACAAAAATTTCGAATCTATCATTTTATGCATATTTAAGCCTGTTTTGCTTGAAATATTGCTGGAATATGAAAGTATATGCATAGTAGAATCGAATCTAGGTATTATACATGATATATTAGTGATTTTTGCCTTAGAAATGAAGGATTTAAGTTGAAATGATGAACAGACTCGAATGGGTCAAGAACAGAGTTGAAATGCAAGAACAAACTCGAGTTTGGTGCTAGATTCGAAGGTGTACTATTAGATTCTAAGGGGGGCTTCGAATCTAACCATAGAATCGAAGGTGAGTTCGAATCTAAGCCTAGATTCGAAGCTTAGTTCGAATCTGATGCTTGGAATTCGATTCTGATGCTTGGAATTCGAATCTAACCCATTAAATTCGAGTTTAATGCCTAAAATTGAGAAATATACTCTCTAAACTTGTATATTTTGAATAAAACTTATAAACAACACATAAAATGGCAAGAATTATATAAAGGTTAATATATGAACATGAAATGGGTTTCAAACTTAGTTATAGTATAAATTTGGTCATGTACCCGAAACGGGGAAAATATCGTCAAATTTACGGAACTTGATTATTATGGAATTAAATGGAAAATGATACGAGGAATTGTTGTAATTGATAATAACAGGTCCCTTGTGGTGTTGTTTAACCCACAGTGGGGTACTTGGTAGATCCGGTTGAAAGCCCGAAGAGAAATAATATCGGTTAAAGATAATACGCACCCACTGTGAGTACAGTAGATTTCGCATGTTTATATTTGTTTTATGTAAGCTTTGCCTGCTGAGACTTGTTGTTTCATTGATTGTTTGGAATTCTACTAACTTGCGTAGATTTAGATGCACATTCTTACTTGTTGCATGTCCTTCCGGTTGTTGTGCATCTAGTGATGGACCGGTGGGTCGCATCGATTACTCTGATGTTACTGTGCTATATGACCTGGAGCTGATCCCTCCTAGGCCCGGTAGGCAGTATGTCATCCCCGATCGTACGTTTGTCTCAGATGGTATGTTTAAATGCCGAGCTTTGAGCTCGAAGGGGCTGCGGCTCTGGTCCGTACTTTGTGTACGAAGAGGATATCCGATGTTGGTCATCTGTGTTATCCTTGGGCTTCATAAAAATTTATAAAATGCATAATCTCTGTATTCACTAAGCATCCGCTTATTCCCCAGTTGTTGATTTTTATTTTACAGGAAAAGGGAAGTCTACTGCTGGACCTTCTAGTTAGGTCGTTTAGAAGATTTGGGAGACTCGGCACTATTTGATCGGTAATTGTGATTTGGACAATGTTGTAATATATTCTGGATGATTGTAATAAATGTATGAGTGTGTAGACTTAGACTTGGTACCTTATAGCACCGTAGGGTGTTTAACACTTTTTGCACTACTTTATTTATGTTTTAATGCTTCCGCACTTAATTTAGGTTATCAGATCATTATGTTATTGCATGTTGATGATTAATCCTGGGTGTATTGTAATTGGTGGTTGTTGTGGCAAGGGTGCCACAGCAGTGCATGTGCTTCCGCGTTCATAATTGCATGGTAAATGTGAAATTCTACATTCTCACTAAGCAAATAAGCTTACCCCGTTGTTGCATTATTTTTCAGGTAAAGGCAAAGGATTGGCTGGACCTAGTTCATAGGTCAGGACTTGAAAGAGCTTGAAGTGTTTTAGAACCTGTTTCAACACCTTGGTACTTAGCTGATGATTGAGCTTTGGGGTTTGGGCTAGTTTACATTTGTGCTTTGATGAAATAATCTAGAAGTCTGCCCCTATTACTTAAAAATTATCTCTGATTGTAATTAACTTTTATTCCGCAACTGTTAATTTTATCTTAGTTTCCTGATTGATATTGCATTGCTACTGGGCCTTGACTTGAGAACTTTGAGAAATCTTGAGTCTCACATTATTAATTATGATTACTTTGATCTTCAAAGATATATTAAAAACATAATAACGATTGTTTAAGTCAAGAACAATAAAATTAATAACCAAGCTAAGTTGCACCAGTCACTTTTGTAACATGTTGATTGTCGTCTTAAGTTTTTTTGTAGACTTCGGATCAAGTTGGTGCCAAAAAAAAGTATGTGTTCTTATTCGGAGACTTAGACTGAATCATATTTTAGTTCGTGTCGCCCTAAACGATAGAGGCATAGATGTACACACAGTGCTTTTGCCCGATTTATGATGACGCTCCGAAATCTTTAGACCGTTGCTTTCTTAATTGTTGCAGGTTTCTTTCTCCTTGGTAACACTAGCTTTTCTCCTAGGTATAAAGTCCGGTGGACAATGGTAAATGGACCTCGTTATGTCCCATATGGCCATCACGTAATAAGAAGATCTTCTCTTGTCGTCTTTTAAATCCATTTATTTTTTAAGGTACAACTCTACTATTTTCTTTGGCTCTTAACACGGTGCAACTCGTTCAATTGACCTTGACATATCTGGTTTTCTTCTTTCGAGTAAAATCACGGTACAGTTTAGCTTTTCTTCCGGTGGTTCACATGTATTCCTGTTAGCATCTTGTTTAGAGATTGTTTGTCGGTTTGTTTTTTCCTTCATGTCCCGGTTGCTATGATCTTTTGAGATGAGCATTCCGATGATATCCATATAGAGCTTTTACTGGTAGCTAGCCCAGTACGTGGCTGATCCCCACTAATGATGCGTGTGTATGGATTTATCATCATCCGAGCATTCCTTATGAATTTGTCTAAAAGTCTCAAGAGCAACAACAGTTTTATAACTGGGCGCTGAGCAAAGTCGCGCATCAAAAGAGCATTAATTGGCCAATGTCCCTTCGAGATTGAGCTGTGCATGAGCCTAGTGCGGTGCATATAGAGCTGAGCCGTGCATGAGCCGAGTGCAGTGCATGTGCTTCTGCGTTCATAATTGCATGGTAAATGTGAAATTCTACATTCTCACTAAGCAAATAAGCTTACCCCGTTGTTGCATTATTTTTCAGGTAAAGGCAAAGGATTGGCTGGACCTAGTTCATAGGTCAGGACTTGAAAGAGCTTGAAGTGTTTTAGAACCTGTTTCAACACCTTGGTACTTAGCTGATGATTGAGCTTTGGGGTTTGGGCCAGTTTACATTTGTGCTTTGATGAAATAATCTAGAAGTCTGCCCCTATTACTTAAAAATTATCTCTGATTGTAATTAACTTTTATTCCGCAACTGTTAATTTTATCTTAGTTTCCTGATTGATATTGCATTGCTACTGGGCCTTGACTTGAGAACTTTGAGAAATCTTGAGTCTCACATTATTAATTATGATTACTTTGATCTTCAAAGATATATTAAAAACATAATAACGATTGTTTAAGTCAAGAACAATAAAATTAATAACCAAGCTAAGTTGCACCAGTCACTTTTGTAACATGTTGATTGTCGTCTTAAGTTTTTTTGTAGACTTCGGATCAAGTTGGTGCCAAAAAAAAGTATGTGTTCTTATTCGGAGACTTAGACTGAATCATATTTTAGTTCGTGTCGCCCTAAACGATAGAGGCATAGATGTACACACAGTGCTTTTGCCCGATTTATGATGACGCTCCGAAATCTTTAGACCGTTGCTTTCTTAATTGTTGCAGGTTTCTTTCTCCTTGGTAACACTAGCTTTTCTCCTAGGTATAAAGTCCGGTGGACAATGGTAAATGGACCTCGTTATGTCCCATATGGCCATCACGTAATAAGAAGATCTTCTCTTGTCGTCTTTTAAATCCATTTATTTTTTAAGGTACAACTCTACTATTTTCTTTGGCTCTTACACGGCGCAACTCGTTCAATTGACCTTGACATATCTGGTTTTCTTCTTTCGAGTAAAATCACGGTACAGTTTAGCTTTTCTTCCGGTGGTTCACATGTATTCCTGTTAGCATCTTGTTTAGAGATTGTTTGTCGGTTTGTTTTTTCCTTCATGTCCCGGTTGCTATGATCTTTTGAGATCAATATGTAATGTATTAGGCTTCTTTTAGTGTTTATAATATTGTTGTTTTAAAAATGGTATCAATTTTTTTTATTATTTGGAACTCCCATAAGTTTTAACGACTGTTAATATGAATTAAATTGACAAAATAATTAAATGAATCTTTTTGTTGCATTTATCATTATTAATTGTTGATATGAATTTTTTTCTTTTTAGCATTTTATATGATACCCATGGATAAATACTTGGTACTGAATTGCATTTATGAATGAAGGACAAAATTTTTATTATATATATAGATAAATTGGTTCATATCAAAAAGACAAAAAAAAAAAAAAAATCTTAGATATATAGTAAAGTTAACAATATATTCAGCATCTTTTTCCCAAGTTAAGCTTCGTAATGATAAATGAATTGAAAATTGAAATTTCTTCAGTCTCATCAGTTCTTCATCAATAACGACATAGTTAAAAACAATATTTAATTGTGTTTGCGTATAAACTGATCTTCAATCTCTACAAAAAATCAATAAACAAAATTAATATCAATTTTTTAAAATAGAACACAAATGTTTTTGAAAGTCATTAACTATCAGTATATCACTGTTCTATAAAATATTTGGTACGATTTTAGTATTTCTTTTTACTTAGTCTCGGTCTCGAATTATGGCAAAATACATAACTGAAATGGTCCTAGTTTGGTACTGGTTCGGTTCGGTTTCTAGTCAATCATGACTTATGATGCTGTGTACGAACCATAATAATAAATAGGGTTATACTCTTTGGACCCCTTCCCCCACACACATCTTTTGAACAACCACCACACACATCCATGAGTGTCCAATGAGATTTTAGGGGGTCCAACTAGACCACCCCAATAAATAACATAAGATCCGCACATACGTTAATGTAAATACAAAGTTGTGCTCTAAAGTACAACAATGCTTGGTTTGAGATTTCGGTAACATTTGCATATTTTTGACGTGTTGCAACATAAACTTGATTCCAATCAAATCTTTTCAACAGATTAAGCATACTGAAATGTTTACAACTTGCTTATAACATAAATTTAAAGTTATATCGGCTTATTGAACCATCTAAGGTTAATTTATGGCATGTGCGTCTATTCAGTCGTACAAACACATGCACAAACACACAGTGGGTTCGATTAACCTAATAAAAAGTTGAATCTGAGCTTGAATATTGTGTCTAAAGCTTGAATACACTTCCAATGGTTTAAACTCATAATTACATAGAAAATTAAGCTAAGGATGTGGCAGTGTGTGCCCACGTCGCATTTTGCCAATGAGTCTATTCGCATGGACATACAACCAGACCATAATGACGTTACCATGACACCAGGGCTGCCAGCAGAGAGATGATTGGACATTTCAAGGGAATCCAGGCTTGGAAGTGAGGTTGTTACGATCTAGGACAGGTGGAGATCTACTATAGGAGGACGTAATGACGCCATAACTGAAGGTGAGCGTATAAATAGAGCGATCGTCTTCCTTACTTAGGTATGCAATATACACCTTAGTCTCTTCACGAAAAATTACTCTCTCAACTTCTTGACTTAAGCATCAGAGTGGCAACGCACGGAACCCATGCTGCATCATTAACCAAAGAATTGATCTATTTTACATGTAATTTGTCACCCTCTTCATTACCATCTTGAATACAGGAGATCAGGGTTTAAACAATTGGATTTATCCATGGGACTCGAACCACCATGTGGTTAAAAGCCAGTTGTCTTAAACAAATTAACTACCTTTAGGAAGGTTAATGTTGTTATTGTTTTCGTATTTTATGTAGTCTATTACGCTAATCCATTTATCTTGATAATGAGTAAAGTAAAAAATATCTCAACTCAATGAAACAAGGGTGCGTTTGGTATAGAGAATTAAGGGCAGGAAAATGGAAATGAATACATTTTTCTTGTTTCTTTGGGGCTTGAGAAATCAAACATTTCCTGCCTTTCATTCACTCCCATACGAGGAGGAAATGAGTAATGATAATTCTAGAGACTTGCGAAACAGAACACGGAGACTTGCTCCTGCCACCCCCTACCCTACCCACCCTAAACAAGTCAAACATCATCCAACGTCTTTAAACCGTTCGTCGTTGTTAGCCGCCCTCCTGCATAAGGTATTCTCCCCCTTCTTTCTTCTCTCTCTGTATCGCTCTCTTTCGCACACACTTTCTCGGTCTCGTTGCTCATTCTCTCACTCTATCTCATTGATTTTAAGAGCCAAAGTACATGGATCTTCTTAAAATGTTCTTAAATATTGTTAAAGTTCATCTTTTACAGGCAGTCTTTTCTCTCGGATCTCATTTGCTAAACCTTCTTGAAATCAGAATGTCAGGGGTCAAATTTGTTATATGTGTTGATGACAAGATCTCTTTGTTCCATGTTTTTTGTTCTTATTTGGAGGTTTTACACTTCACTAATTTGTATGTTCATGTTAGTTTGTTCGTTTAGATTATTTAGACTTATTTCTCAATAATCACTTTGGGTCGTCTTATGAAACTTGTTTAGAACGGAAATTGAAACCCAGATTTGTTGTTTATTTCCTCTTTCCATAAACATGTATGCAAAAGCTATTAACAAACATGTGCATTTATTACATTCATTAACTTAATTGTATTACCATTTAACGAAAACATGAGAACCAGTTGATATATGTGTTCCTCATATATGAGTTTTTGTTCATTGAGTTTATTTAAATTCTAAATAGGTCTATAACTGACTCTTAAATCAGTTCTCTTCATTAGCCAAAAGATTGATACCTTTTGATGCAGATTTACATATGACATAAAGAATTAGAAGACTTAATAGATACGTTAGAAGACCATTATGGATTTCTTTTGATGTAAATTGTTTAAGCGATAACCCAGCAAATACACATATGCAGCTTGTAGTATTTTATGTAAGTACGTTTTTTATGATTACTAATGTATTATAATTATCAATTTATGAGTCTTTTTGTATGTTTTTGGGGATTAAATAAAGAATTATCATATAAAAATGCATTATTGTTGGGAATAATAAAGTTGATTTGTATCATATCATGATTTAATTTATTATTGTTATGGTAATATTTGATTTCGACATCTTTTTTATATTTTTTTGTTTGAATAATAGATTATTGTGAAATACTACGAACGTAAGTGATAATGTTGATAGATTTTTGTGCTAATTTCTCTATTAAAATAAGCAAGAGAATTGATTCTTTGTTATATTTTTCTGTCGAATTCTCTATATTCTACCAAATAGAAGAATTAATTTTCATTTCCCGACCAGTTTTATTTCTTTATTCTCTGTTTTTATTTCTTTGTAATTTATTTCCAGTATCAAACCAACCCTAAAGTATAATAACTTTTTCACAATTAATATGAAAGTTAAATATAAATTCTTCAAAAAAAAAAAAAAGCTCTCATTGCTAGCAAAGGTTAAGAAGATGATATCTAATTGGGAAAATGACATCAAATAGCTCTGAACTTTCGACTTTGTACACATTTATGTAGTGAACTTTTTTTTGTGCACATTTGGTAGTCAAAGTTTCAAAATTGTTCCATTTTGGTAGTTGGCGTACCTTTTAACCGGTTGCTTCCGGTTTCGATGCCTACATGGACAATTTTTTGATGACGTAGCTACCCTTTTTTATATTATACCCGGTTTTATCTACGTGGCACCCCGTTTTTTCAAATCACCCGGGTTTATAACGCCGTATAATATTAAAAAATCACCCGGGTTTATAACGTCGTTTTTTAAAAAACCCGGTTATAAACCCGGGTGATTTGAAAAAACGGGTTGCCACGTAGAAAAACCGGGTATAATATAAAAACGGGTAGCCACGTCATTAAAAAAGTGTCCATGTAGGCATCGAAACCGGAATCAACCGGTTAAAAGGTACGCCAACTACCAAATTGGAACAAATTTGAAACTTTGACTACCAAATGTGCACAAAAAAAAGTTCACTACATAAATGTGTACAAAGTCGAAAGTTCAGAGCTATTTGATGTCATTTTCCCTATCTAATTCACCTAAGAATATAAAATGAAAATTAGAAATTGGACAGCAGCGAGAATATGAGACGTAGTGCATTTATCATGTATGTATGCATACGGCATCGGCCTCACCGCGACATCACGTGCTGCGAACCCTGACATCGCGACGGCCGACCACTGCATTCTTGTGATAACTTTGCATTATTTTAATAAAATTTTAAGATTCATAAATTTTTGTCATATACATTACATGTTCAAAATATACGTATATTATATGTCAGTCTATTAAGCCATGTATTACATATTTAAATAAATAAAAAATTAAATTAAATTTTGAATAATAAAAAATACTTACTTAGCAAGTGTATTAAACTTATAATATAATAATGATAATAATAAATGTATATATAACTAGTATTGTGGTTGTCCGCGCGTTGCTGCGGATATCCATAATGAATATGTATTTTTATCGCTTAAGATAAATTATAATGTTAATAAATTGACACATGTTTAATGATGACAACGACGCCAATGCATTTGTGTATTTAAGCATTAACGATATACATGTTTTTTTACGAATTTGGTTTGACTCAATTGATGATGTCTAAAGTAAATTATTTTTTTGGGTTTTATATGAACAAAACTATATATTTTCATGTATTTTGTTGTTTCGTCTCTCATTGTTATATTTTCCTAATAAAGTCCTCATCTTATTGTTTTCTTTCTAGTTTGCTATATAAAAAATTTGTTTTTTATTTTCATAATAAATCATGTATCTTCTACAAAAAAAAACCAACATGTTTATATTTTTTTTCATGAATAGCCCTCAAACTTCATGACTTTTTTGGCAAAGAAAAGGTAAATAACTTGAGAATTTTATTGATAAAAAATAACACGACGATGCTATACCGCAAAATCATAAAAAAACATGTTGGTCATTTTTCATATTAAACCTATTATTTTACACATAAATTTTGAATGACAAAAGCTGATATTTTATATGCATCTTGTGAGACAAAAGTAAAAACCTAAAAACAAATCAAAATTAATTATGGTTATTTAATTCATCAATGTTGTGGTGGAAGCAATAAATTTTCAATATTTCAATATTTAAAAAAATATATAAATGCAAATGTTTTTTTTGTATTTATTTTTTGTTTCTAAATGATTAAAAAATATGGGTTTATTATGAAAAAAACCATCACGTTTCACGTTTTTTTTTTGCATTTTTGTCCCTCTGTGTTATTTTTTTCATAAAAGTTCTCAAGTTAGTTTTTTTTTGTTTAGTGAATTTTGGACATTACAACCCGGTTATAATTAGTAATCGGGTTTTTAAAAACTGGATTCCAATATCCAAATTTTACTAAATCAAAAAGAAATAAATTAACTTAACGACTTTTATGAAAAAAAAAATTAACATGGATGGATGAAAACGTGAAAACATTTTGGTTTTTTTTTTCATAATAAACCCTAAACATAGTTATATATTTTTATTGTATTTGTATATTTATTTGTTTTATTAAATTAAGGAGGTGTTAAAAAATTTTAATTAGAAGGGTCAAAAGTATAAATAATGACAAAATAGGTTTTAATTAATGTTAATAGATAAGTGACCAATCTTGTAATTAAATCTTGATAATAATGACCGAGTTTTTTTTTAAAGTATGAACAAAAATTAGAATTTAAAACAAATCATGGGAGACGTTTTAATAGTTAACTCTTAAATAAATATTTAAAATTTAAAAGGTTTCAAATCCTAAGGACCATTCTGTAATTAACTATATTAAAGCACAGGGACCTTTTGTTAATTTTGAAAACCACATGGGCTAATTTGTAGATTGTGAAAGCACCAAAACGGTGCGTTTCACAATCACAAATGTTAGATATACAAATTATAAATTTAAGTTTGAATTTTTCATACCTTTTTAAAATGAGAAAATTATGTAAAAAAACCATAAAAGTATAAAAAAATTTCGATTAAGTCCCCGTTTCATTTTTTTTTCCTCATAAGACCACAAACTGCGTAAACCTTTTAAATTCACCCGTCAACCTGCTATAACAGTTTAACATACTTAAACCTATTTTGTAAAACCACCAAAGTATAAAATTTTTTCGATTAAGTCCCCCACTAATTTTTGTTGTTGTTATTAGGGAAAATTTCGCAAAAAACCATCAACCTACAAGTGTTTTTCGATTAAGTCCCTCAATCAATTTTTTTGTCTGATAAGTCCCTTAAGTATATAAAAATCACGAATTTGGTCTTTTTTTCAAGAAAAGTTACCGGTGACCTGTTGAGCGGGTTGCAATTGCTGACGTGTATTTTATAAATCTATTATTTTTTCGATTAAGTCTCTCAACTAAATTATTTTTTCTTATAAATCCCTTAACTAGATTATTTTGTCTTATAAATCCCTCAACTAATTTTTTTTGCCATATAAATCCCTTATCTTGATAAAACTCATGGTATTTGTTGTTTTATCAATTTAAGTGATTGTTCAATTGACACTCACGTCACACATACGTGGATGCAAAAAAATAAAACAAAATGATAAATCAAAACGATCATTTTTATTGTTTAAAGTTTAGTCGGAATGAACTGTGGTCTAGACAAACATAGGATCGAAATAATCATTATTTATGTTTTTATATCAAACCAACTTATGTTATCCGGAATAACGGACTTTTAAAAAAATTATTATTTTCAAACAACCATCGTCCTTTTGAAAAAATATTATTTTCAAACCAACTTAATTTGGTCTAGACAAACATGACATGCTCTGTCATTGAAATAAACATCGACGTTTTTAAAAGTTTAAAAACAATTTCGTTTTATTTTATTGAAAAGTTGAAAGGTTTAAGTAGTTCGGGAACTTATCAGGAAAAAAAATGAAATGAGGACTTAATCGAAAAAAATTTATACTTTGATGGTTTTTGCAAAATAGGTTTAAGCATGTTAACCTGTTATAACATGTTAACGGAACAATTTAAAAGGTTTAAGCAGTTTGGGGACTTATCAGAAATAAAAAATGAATTGGGGACTTAATCGAAAAAATTTTGTACTTTGATGGTTTTTTGCATAATTTTTCCTTGTTATTATTATTGATAATCTTTTAATTATAATAAAACTATTTATATACGATTTTATTTTTTTCTTAAGATTTAAAATTATTTTTTTATATTTAATTTGGATATTTATTTATCTTTATATTACAATTATATAATATATCATTATTTATTTAATATTATTATACGAAATCTTTTGATTTTGAACTTTTCAATATAAGAAGACGAATCATTTTATTTTTTTCAAACTTTAAAGAACAATGATTCATTCCGATTTCATCTTCTAATAATAATAAATAGTTGTAACCATTTTCGTTCGAAAAAAGGGAATGAATTACAAATTGTTCCGTTTGAAACGATAATACATTACGTTTTTCCAAACGAAAATAACTACACTATTTATGAACGATTAGAAGTTAAAAGTGGATTAGCTCATTGTTTTTTTTTTTTTTCCGGTCGGAAAAAATCAAAATTAAAATAGCTATAGCTATTTTAGTTAATGATTCATCATTTTTTGGATCGTCAATAAATAGTTGTAACAATTTTCGTTTAGAAAAATGACATGAGTTATAATTTTATACAGTCAAAAGTTTAAAAATTGGAATGAATCGTACTTTCATTCATTTGAAATAACTAAAAGCTAATTGAAGCTTTTTTAGTTGACGAATTTATAAGACAAAATAATTTAGTTGAGAGATTTATAAAACAAAACAATTTAGTTGACGGACTTAATCGAAAAAAATCATAGATTTATAAAATACACGTCAGCAATTTGCAACCCGCTCATCAGGTTACTGGTAACTTTTTTTGAAAAAAAATACCAAATTCGTGATTTTTATTTGGTCAGGGGACTTATCAGACAAAAAATTTAAATGGGGGACTTAATCGACAAAAACTTGTAGGTTGATGATTTTTTGCGAAATTTTTCTTTTTAAAATAGATTTAAAGTTACATTTTGAATCAAATTGAAAGGCTGTTGTAGAATTTTAATAATAATTGACAAATGTCAAAAGTAGAAAATGACAAGTGACATAGCTTAAAGTAGGACAAGTTAGATGTTTATTTCTTAGATTTATATTTTGATTGTCACATAAAATTAGAGTTCAATAAAAAAACCAATGTATTATTAGAAAACCATGAAAAACATAATACGTCGTGTGAAAATGACAGTGCGCATCACGGGAATCGTGATGTACTATTATTCACGTATTGTGCAATGTGCATTATCTTTTTCCCTTGTAATGCATCCTGATTTTCACTATTCACCCTAGGGTTGTAAACGGTTCCGGAACAGGGCCGAACCGACTCGGAACCAATTTAACCGAAACCGAATATTATAACCAAACCATTAATTGTATACGGTTCCGGTTCAGTTATGGTACGAGTATTTCGGGTACAGAACCGATTAGAACCGTAGATTAAAAAAATATACTTTTATCTGTTATAACAATATATAAACAAAAAAAAAACATGAAAATAGAATAAGAGAAGTGTCGATCATGATGTTGTCATATAAATTATGTAGTTTCACCATTCTAAAGTCGTTCCAACAAATGATCTTTTCGGTTTTCACCAGGGCCGTCTCATGAATTCTAGGGGCCCTGTGCTTGTGATTACAACATAGTCGCTTGAGTATTTTGAATGGTAATTTGGTCATTTTAAGACTCAATTTTAATTGGTAAAGTCGAGTTCGTGAATAACAAAAGAAACTTATTAGTAAGAAATCAAAATAAATAATACAAATCAAATTGAATTTGACATGAATTCAATTTTAACGCACCGATGCACAACGTATACATGTCAAATAAAAAAAATTATTGGTCTAAATTTAGATCTTTATTATAACTGTGAGGCCCTACGAAATTGGGGGCCCTGTGCGGTCGAGCCTTTCGCACACCCTAAAAGCCACCCCTGGTTTTCACATTATGGGCTTTTAAATCATTTATTGATTTGCATGTTATAACCTTTTCAAATTATCGATTCTGTGTCCGATAAAACTATTACCTGCATAGCCGTTAACCGATTAACCGATAGCCGAAAATTATAGATTACAAGAAACGATAACCGAACCAAATATTATAAATCGGTTTCAATCAATTCTGGTTCGGTTCCAATTTCTGTTCGGTTTTTTCGGTCATTCCACACAACCCTAATTCACCCATATACATGGGTTCTCATAGTGATGCACTGTGCATATACCAAGTCTATATACATATATATGATTCGAGTATGTTTGACACGACTAGTTGTAGCTTCAAGCTGAAACTATTAGTAGTTGGAGCTTTTATGAGTTGTAACTTATTAAAAGAACTAAAGTTTTTTTTTTTTTTGTTTTTATAAATATTTTTGATAAAATTACTTGTAGTTCTAGCTTTTAAAAAGACAATTGTATTAATTAAAAGTTGTGGTTTGAAATAGTTGAGGGTAAAAAGGTAATTCTGTTCAATCAAAACCTTAAGCTCATTTTGAAAATTACTTCAAGTAGTTTTTCATGAAAAATCTTTTGAGAGCTTTCAAATCAAAATAAAAAACTTAAGTTTCTATCAACCAAATGAAACTTTTGAACTTGAGGTTTCAAAAATTAAAAGCTAAAGTTAAATCTTTCAAAAGCTCTTTGTCAAACACACCCTTAGTATATGATGACAAATTAAATTTATATATATAATAAAGGAAAACACATAAACGTCATGTGTCACCTTCACGTTTTCACGTTTTACCACAAAATGACAAATACAAATTTTATTCTTAAAATAAAATAAAAGACAAAAATAATTCACTATTTTTAAATCTGTAACTATTAATAACTCATTAAACTCTATTGATATACTTGGTTAATACTCATACATGGGTTAATTTCAAAAATAAATATTTAAATATTTGATTTGTTTTAAAGTTTAAATTAAGTTTAGTAATGAAATGACAAAAGAAGAGGTCAGGACGACAAGTGACAAATCAAGGGAAAGCATTACACATAACGTGATATATTACTTATTTATTTATTTATTTATTTATTAGTATCTACAAATTTTGTAAGAATTTATGATTCATTAAATTTCATATTCTAAAATGATGATGCATAAAATGTAACTAAGAAAATATTGTATTGTGCGTTTTAATAAAATATTAATTAGTTACATTTTATTTACGAAACAATTTTATTGGAATATTGTATTGTGCATTTGAATAATAAAGTGTCTTTCATACAATTAAATATAAAATAATAGTTTCTAAAGACAACTCTAAACATATGTAAAATTAAAATCATAATTTTAGATATATAAAAAAATATTGTAACAATAAATGTTAAAAGAAAACTATATAAAAATTTATTAAAATAAAAGAGTTAAATAAAATATAACAATAAGACAATGGTGTGTTATGAAAAGTTTAAATTAAAAAGAAAAAAGAAAAAAACCAACCAATGATGGTTGGATATGTGACAAATTTGCAACGGGTGAGTCCATTTGCAAAATTGTATGTATATATAATATATTTGAATATGAAAAAATCAATTTTTTTTTGGTTTCGTTTGGACAGATACCTAAAGGTATCATCCGAACACATTTATAATTCTTGATCATGCCTATATGTATAAAAAGACAGTGTGAGTGGGTGAATGTTTTTAGCATAAAAGTTTTCTTACTAATTGAGGCTAATATATATACATGTGTGGCTGCTCAAGGTATTTATTATTACTCTATGTACAGTCGACCCCACTTATATGTTTTTTTTGAACAGCAAAAGAAAACGGACCAGGAGCTTCGGCATTGCCATCACCTCCAAACCCACAATCTGATTATATTAAGAGACTAGCAAGATGCTAGCAAAAGTAAATTACAAAAAGGAACCCTTATAATGAAGAAAGGGGATAAATACACCATAAAGACCACAACAAAGACTTATACTTAGCCCTATATTTTAACCAAGAAAATAAATTTGCTTGAAAATCATCTATAATCATCGACGCCGACTTCTTAACTCCATTGAAAATACGATCGTTTCTAGCCTTCCAAATAAACCAAGTGATTCCACCAATTGCGACTTCAAAAAATTTCCTGCTCTTAACCGAATTTGCTTGCTCCAGAATTGAATCCAAAAAGACACCCAAATTTTGGTGCCAGGAAACTGCAATATTACACCACGATAGAAACCACCTCCACATCTCTCTACTAAGCGAACACGAGTAAAATAAATGATCCTCCGTTTCCTCTTCCAAAGAACAAAATGGGCAACTAACCGAGGGAAGAGAGATTCCCCGAGATAGAAGATTGCACCTAGTTGGAAGCCTCCGTAACATCAATTTCCAAATAAATATTATATGTGTGTGCCTTTGTCTGTGTGAAAGAGGGTGGGAGGGGGTTGGGGGTGTGGGTAGAATATAAAGGGCTGTTTGGTAGATAAATTTGAGAGTAGAGAATTGTGTTTTCTTTTGTTTGGGAGAAATACTCTCAATTGTTGGGCGGAGAATTGAATTTTCTGGGAATTGTTTAAAGACTAAATATAGAGAAATGCAATTCTCTCCATTTGGTGGAGAAATGGTGAGAATTGACTGTCTTGTGTCTCTACTCCACCTGAGCGACCATTTCTCCTCTTTATTTCTCTGTTGATACCAAACAATGTACACAATTTCAATTCTCCACCCATTTTCATTTCCTCCCAATTTCATTTCTCTCCCATTTTCATTTTCATTTCTCCTTGTTTCTTTTCTCTGTACCAAACAAACCCTAAAAGTTCTTGAGAGGTTTAAAAATTAGCATTGATCATCGTATTAGATTAAAATTTTACCTATTGAACTGAAAACTGCGATTGATTTGAAAACATATTGTTATTTGTTGTTGTTATTTTAGGACATCTCCAAATCTCCAATGTCAAATTCTTTAAAGGGTTTTTATTGCGAAAAGTAGAAAAGTAACTTGAAAGAAGAAAAAAAAAAGAAACAAACACACAAAATTAAGCAATTATAATACCAAATCGGTTTGAATTCTCGGATTTTCTTCAAAAGCTTTTTTAAACATCCGCATTTCTTTTGTGGAAAACCACTTTCAAACCTATCATTGGAGATGTTCTTGATAATGGAATGAAGGTTTGTGCTGCAAGTTCAACCCAAAAATCTTTACAACTTGCTAATAACCTTAACTACAAGCTTTACCATTCAATCTTAAATATTGTTTAGTTTTATGTATTCGGATCTTATATTATCTTAGATCTTAGAAGATTTTAGATTGTTTGTTACATTTAAGACTTAAGTAGATTTCAGTTCTTAATTGAAAACAACCGGTTTGTTGCATTTTACACTTGAGAGGTCAAAACCTTTAAAATTAGGCATAAAAATTTAAGATTTGATTCCTATATGAAATTTGTCTTCCTAAATTAAATTAATATTTTATTAAATCAAAATATTATAAGAAAATTATTAAATTCAAAATTATTTAAATTAATTAATTAAAATATTAAATTATTTTAATATATAAATCTTTTTAATTTATTGTTTCCGTAAATTAATTAAATACTATGCATGCATGCATGTAGGAAGATGTTTAAATGATAACCTAATATTTGTGGAAAACCGAATAACTAATTTAAAATTTTATTTTTTCTTCAATTTTTTTATTTTTGTTTAATTTATGCATTTATTGTTATTTTAAAAAGATATTTTTTTGCTGATACATAAAACATGAAATTTTATTTATGCATAACTTGGTGAAATTTATGTAGAAAGACAAAAGTTTATGTACAAACAAAATTTTGTATTTTATGCATTAACAAAAAAAACATTTTATAAATAACAATAAATGTTTAATATGATTAAAAATAAAAAAAAACGATGAAAAGAAAATTTTTAAAATAGTTTTCCGGTTTCCCTTCTAAGAGAATAATGCATTACAACCCTCCTTTATATGTGTGTGTATTCAAGTGAGTACCACTTATTATACAACGTACCAGAAGGTAGCACTCCTAAATACAGTTTTTTTAATATTCTCTCATAAACATGTTTTAATGAACACAACAAATATGATAAATAAATTTCATGCACATTCACACATTATAAGTGCATGAAATCATGCTTGATATAAAATGTACGTTCACTTACACGCAAATTTATGTAAGTATACGTTCACATCATTTTTAAGGAGATAGGAGAAGTTAATATATGTGAATTTTACATATCATCTTTATAAAGTTAATTAAAACATATTTATGATAAAAAAAATTTAAAAGTTTTTAAAGGAGTTACTTTTCTGGTGCGCTGCTATTGTGTGTGTAACCCATTTAACTTGATATAAATTAACATTTTATTTAATTCTGATATTAAATTCAATTTTAATAGTTTTTTTTAACTATAATAATTATTCAATTTTAAAAATATTAAATTATTTTATATACTATTTATATAATTTTGTTTTATGTACATAAAATAATTAAATACAATATATAATTAATTTAACTTAATATTTAATTAATAATATTAAATTTTCACACTTCACACTTGAATACCACTTTTTGTAGATGTGATTTCAGATTTTAAACTTTAAGATGATTTCTTAAAGTTTAGACGTGATTTCAGATTTCAAATATGTAATCTTTAAAAAACAAACAACGCTTTAATAGCTTGTTGTTGAATCTTGTTAGCAACATGTTGCTGAACCTTAGAAAGAACAACAATTGACATTAAGATCAGTTACGACCTGTAACTGACCTTAATATAATTAATCTAAATGTTATATTTTATTAAGGATCTAAATTTAAACAGAATAAATTATGTAAAAAAAACAATATAGTTTTACTATTTTTTAATTAATAAAAAATAACATTTTTGACATCTTCTCTATGTTTTATTACTTAACAAATGAACAAATATATATGTCTAGTAGGGATGTAAACGGTTCCGGAACCGGACCGAACCGAACCGGAACCGATTTAACCGAAACCGAAAATTGAAGATTGTGAGAACCGATAACCGAACCAATAATTGTAACACGGTTCCGGTTCCGGTTCGGTTATGGTACGGGTATTTCGGGTATGGAACCGATTAGAACCAAAATTTGCAAATATATATATATATATACTTTTATATATATATATATATTATAACAAGATATAAACAAAAAAACACGATTAACGTTTTATTATACTTTTGCCAAAAAAAAAAATATTTTTGTTATGAATGTCAACGTGAAGTATGGATTTTCAAATCTAGATTGCTTTTGGTTAACGTTTTATTGAATGTAAATCTTGATAAAATATCATTCTGAATTACTTATTTAACTATAGTGATATATTCTTAATTATTGATTGTATTTTAAAAGTTGCTTGTTTTTAGAACAAAGTGGATTTGATTGATGCAATTAATTATTCCAAGTGTTAGGTATGGTGAGGATTGAGGAAGACAACTATCAAATAATCTTTTGTTTTTCACAATTCCCATCATGGGTTTTTAAAATTTCTTGGTATCCATGCCATGGACTTTTCGAATTATTGGTTCCATACCCGATATAACCGAAACCCGCAGAACCGTTAACCGAATAACCGATAACCGAAAATTAAAAATTATAAGAACCGATAACCGAACCAAATACTAAAATCGGTTCCAATCGGTTCCGGTTCCGGTTCGGTTTCGGTTTCGGTTCGGTTTTTCCGGTCATTCCACACATCCCTAATGTCTAGTGGCTGTAAGATACATAACATAAAATTAAGTAATTAAGGGGTGAAAAGTCACCGTATGTAGTTGATTAGTATTTTGTATTAAGTCTTCCAATCAAAACAAACCTTGAATATTTTAAGTTAGGTATAATTTCATATATGTCCCTCTAAAACTGCATAATATCATATATACCCAAGCCAAAAAAAGAATTTCATATATATCCTTCTAAAACTTCATAATATCATATTTACCCAATTTAAAACTTTAATATCATATATACCCTTTAAAACTTTTAAATATATCAAATATATTTAAATTATTTATTTATTCTTTTTTATTACTTTAAAACTCATAAAAATATTCATTAATAAAGAAATGGTCAATCTACCATTTTTATTTCTTAAACTTCATAATATCATATTTACCCAATTGAAAACTCAAAAGGGTATATATGATATTAAAGTTTTCAATTGGGTAAATATGATATTATGAAGTTTAAAAAATAAAAAGGGTAGATTGATCATTTCTTTATTAATGAATTTTTATTATGAGTTTTAAAGTAATAAAAAGAATAAATAAATAATTTGGATATATTTGATATATTTAAAAGTTTTAAAGGGTATATATGATATTAAAGTTTTAAATTGGGTAAATATGATATTATGAAGTTTTAGAAGGATATATATGAAATTCTTTTTTTGGCTTGGGTATATATGATATTATGCAGTTTTAGAGGGACATATATGAAATTCTCCCTTTAAGTTAAAAGGTCAGAATATTCATTTATTTTCTAAATGGTGTCAAAGTTAAATTAAAACCCTTAATTATGGAAACGTGTCTTTCTAGTACTCAAATGCATTTTTGGATCATTTTATAAAACAAGAATGATCATTAAGATATATTTTGAGGAAATGTCGTAATAAAATGGTTCCAAACATCAATTTAGTAACCATTTTGACTGAGGAGATAACAAACAACTAATTTCTTGTGAATTGTGACTAGGGATGACAATTCTAACCCAGCGGGTCAAACGGACCGAACGTTTAAATTGATCCGTTGTAAAAAAATAAAATAAAACATAACTTTTCTTTTAAAAATGAATATTTATAAAACGATGTATTAAACAAATTGTTCTTTAAACAAATTTCAAAATAAATTACTAGTTTCGTCCTTGTGGTTTATTGGGAATTATGGATTGGATCCTTTAACTTTAAAAATTACACTGACAATCCTTGTGGTTGAAGTTTTGTTACGGATATGGTCTTTTGGTCATTTAAAATGACCATTTTACCCTTACTTGTTTAATAATTAATATTAATGTTATTTTTATTGATATTTCTATTATTATCAAATAATAGATTAATCTAAAAAAGTAAAAATACCAGTAAAATTAATTTAATATAAAAGACATAAAATTGAATAATAAAATATTAATAAAGACAAATGCATAATAATTTTTATTAATTAAAAACTAAAAAATAACGTTTTGAGTATAAATTTTTTACTTTTAAAAATAGTAAACCTTTTTTAAATAAAAAAATAGATTTAAACATTGTTAAAAAGATATTAATTTTTTTTAACGTTTTTTACATAAACAAGTTTTTAACACCTTCAATAAATGTTTAAAAACATTATATAGTTTAAACAGTTTAAAAACTTAAAACATTTTGAAAAACTTAAATTTCTTGAAAAGTTTAAAATAAAATTTTAAAACATTTCTTAAAAAAGTTATTTATAAATGTTTTTAGAAAAGTTATAGAAAACTATCAAAAAACTTCAAAAACATAAAATTTATTTATTGTTCATCCAATTGTTTAATTTTTTTGTTTTATTATTCATGAAAACATTTAATTTTTTCAACGAAAAATAAAAAGGAAACCTAAAGTTAAAAGACTATTTTACTTTTAGTTTTTATCATCAAAATGATGAAATAACAATTTATATGTTTTTGTAAATATTTTAATCATTATTAAAATTCATTTAACGTAAAAAGGATAAAAATGAATACTTAATAAAAATAATTTATTTTATGATTTTCTAAAAGTTTACATTTTATTTTTAAAAATCTAAACTCAAAACGATAATTTTTAGTTTTAATTGATAATAATAATTATTCGTATGTCTTTAAAAATAATTAATTATTTATTTTCATGTGTTCTACACTAAATTAATTTTACTGGTTTTTAAAATTATTTTATTATTTTATAATAATAAAATACTAATAAAAACAACATTAATAATACTTGTTAAACTAGTAAGGGTAAAATGGTCATTTGAAATGGCCAAAAGACCATATCCGTAATAAAACTACAACAACAAGGACTGTCAGTGTAATTTTTAAAGTTAAAGGACCCAATCCATAATTTCTAATAAACCACAGGGACGAAATTTGTAATTTACCCTAAAATTTATGACTTTTTGTCGTGAACCCGTTTGACTCGTTTGCTTGAATGGACCGAAATTATCACCCCTAATTGTGACTAGTCCGGACCACAAGAGTTGCGTCTATACATTCTATTAGATCTAACTCTTTATATTCTAAAAAACTTATGTTGTTTCTAAAGCGAGTCTCATAATTTGTCATACACTATCAAAACAAAAATCATTTGGCTATTTCCTACCCACTTGACCCTCCATAATTATTATATATGTCAGCATCAATATTTTAATCATCGTAATCCAAAACATTTGTCAGATAGGTTTTGAATGATGGATTCATCAATATTTATCATTCTGGATGACTCATTGTTGCATATAGTGGAGTGGATATTAGAGAATTAGATGTGGTTTAGATTGCAGAAATATGATATGATATGAATAGAAAATGAAAAAATTTGACATGATAAGATTTAAAAGCGTTAGGATTAGAAAATGATAGAATTATATGAAATATGATGTTAGAGATTATACAATATTTGGGTAGAACTGTAGAAGTGTAATGATCAAAAGAGAAGGACTGAAAAATATCAAATGCTAAATAAAATTAGATTCTTTTTTTTCCAACAAAAAATTATATGAAAGTATTTTGAAATCCAATTCATAAATAAATTGTCTAAATCCTTCAAACCAAATACACACCTTTAGTCCATGGGCAGACCCAAAGCTTAAGGGCCGGTAACACGGGCATCCGGTTCATGAGCCAATTTTTTTCAACATTTTGATGGTCAAATCGATGTAATTTGAAGTGTGTAACCGGTGTATTTCTAAAATCTAACAATTTATAATATAAGTTTACAAAAAAATTATAATATTAACAAAACAATCAAATTTGTAGTATACTTTTCTTATTTAACAATATAACTCAATTAAACCTCTAAATTTTAAAATAAAATAAACCTCGACCCTTTACTAATTTATTAGCCCACAGTCATTAACCAACATTTTAAGTTTTATTAACGCAATCAAACCCAAGTTCCAACCCTCTTACCCAATAAAATATTACAAAGTTTCCTTTTTCCACCGCTAGGGAACAAATCTTTCCATCCACCCCAATTCACAACTAAAACCAGAAGCTAGAAAATGTGAAAAAACTTAGATTTATAAAAAAAGAGTAGCAACTAACAACGATGGTGCACCACCACAGGCCCATAGCGCCTCGACGACTGAGCCAATGGCCACTGCACCAGACAAATAGCTAGTTTTGTTTCTATTATTTTAGATTATTTATTCTCATTCGTTGGTCCAACCCAATCAATTTGATTAATCAAATTATCAAGCCGATAAGGTAACGTACGTACAATCGATAATCCTAATTCCTAGTTCTGCCACTACCTTAGTCCCCACATTTCAACATCAAGTGGGTGTGTTTTTTTATTTATATTTCGTATACACTTGCATTAATAAAACAGCTTTTAACACGAGAGTCTTTTGATGGAAAATTTTATTAAATAATATATATAGATGCTTTTATGTGGACCAAAATGCAACGGCCCGTCGCTACTTATATATACAATGCATTTATCAACTCTATCAAACCAATGCCATTTTGTCACGTTTTTTCTTTATTTTCTTTTTAAAAAAAATTTTAAAATTTAAAATTTTCATAATACACCATCGTCTTATTCTTATATCTTAGTTAACCCTTGTATTTTAATAAATTTTCATTTAGTTCTCTTTTAACATTTATTATTACAACATTTTCTTACATACATAAAATTATGATTTTAATTATACTTATGTATGTAGTTGTCTTTTGAAACGATTATGTTATGCTTAATTGTATAAAAGAGACTTTATTATTCAAATGCATGATACAAAATTCTAATGAAATTGTTTTATAATTAAAATGTAACTATTTAGTATTTAGGTTTTTATATTAAATATGATCATATATAACATTGAACATTACTATTATAACGTTGACAAACTCCAATCGATGTATTTGATACATTACCATTATAAACTTATTTGATTTGATCGTAAAACCAATTAAATTGACAATTAACATAATCAATGTCAAATTTTCAAATCATGGTTATGAATATTTGATTAATTAATTCTGGTTTCGATCCGATTTAATAAGACATTGTTTGTAATTTTAGCATTGCAAAATCTAGAAAACCAATGATAAGAACCGACTAATACTATCATTTGTCTTGCTTCTTAAATCTATATCGGCTTTCTAATTTCACTATTCGATGTTGGTTCAGTTGTGTTTCGCTGCTTGAATTGATTAAAAAGTATTTTTATTTACTTGTTTTTATATTTATTTTTGTAATTAATATTTTAGACCCCGTAGCAAGGCGCGAGCGTTCAATAACTCGTTATTTTATAATGAATATATAATTTAGACTAAAAAATTAACTAAATACACTTCATTTTGTGTGTGAACAAGAAAATAATTAAATAAAGGATACTGTATTGTTTTTCAGAAGAAAAATCACATTTGGTTACTAAATTACAATAAATGGTATCATAATTTAATCAAAAATCTATTTAAAATATTAGAGAATTTTCCTTTATATAAAAGTATAAGAGTTTCAAAACACATTTATTTTAAGACAATATGTTGATATGACACTGACATATCAATACAAGATGTTATGACTTGGTTTTATAGTATCAACGTAAACGGATTTTTTATTGTAAGTTATATATTTACAAAAAACATCATAATACAATACCTAGTTTTTTGTGAAAATGGGTATAGTTTTGGAGTTTTGAATCTAAAACATAAATACTTTTATCATCTATGACTATTAGTAATTAAATTTAAAGCATTTATGAAAATTCTTAAATCTTCTGATTTCTTAAGAGCTCCATCTAAGATATTTTTCAACTTCTTATATTTCATACATAATCTCACAGATATTTAAATTTTAATTTAAAAAAAAATCAAACAGCATATTTGTAATGGTAAATTGGAAATGTATTGTCCAGTAGGGTGTCCAAAACCGGATATCCAAATTTTGGATATCATAAATTTCGGATAGTGATTTTTGCTATCCGAATATCCGAAAATTCATATTTTTTAATTTTTCTTAAAAAATTAAATCAAATATTTAAATAGCAAATACATATTAAAGATAAATATATCATAAATTAAATTTATCCGGAATTATTATACTCAAAATGACTGAAAATAGATTAAAAACACTAAAATATATAAAGTATTAGTTAATAAATCTACAAAATTAAGATAAAACTAAAAAATATACATTAAAATAATAATAAACACGCAATATTATGTAAATAATTGATACTAAAGATATATAAACTTTTTTTTTGGATTTTCGGATATCCGAATATCCGAAATTTTGGAATTTTACTATCAGAATCCGAAATTTCGGATATCCGATTTCCGGATATCCGAAATTTCAGATAGTTTCGGATCTAAAGTATTAGTTAATAAATCTACAAAATTAAGATAAAACTAAAAAATATACATTAAAATAATAATAAACACGCAATATTATGTAAATAATTGATACTAAAGATATATAAACTTTTTTTTTTCGATTTTCGGATATCCGAATATCCGAAATTTTGGAATTTTACTATCAGAATCCGAAATTTCTGATATCCGATTTCCGGATATCCGAAATTTCAGATAGTTTCGGATCGAATTTTCAGATATTTATTTTCAGATGTTCGGATTTGGAATTTCATGAACATCTCTATTGTCTGGTGGGCCTACCCACCCTATTTGTTCCATGATCTATAGGTCTACTGGAGCTATCCACTTTGATCAATTAGCCAAGATTCTAAGTCCTGAGAGTGCTATTAGAAGGGAAGATAGCTTGCCAGGCTGCTACTCATTGGTTAAATTTTAATGAACAACATTCAACTTGGACCCAAACCCAACATTTGAGAAACCATTATAGGCCCAAAACAAACTATGGCTTCCCCCTTTGGGCCTCCCCTAACTTTATTATATAGGATGCATAATATAGTAACAAATTAGGGCTGTTCATAGACCGGTTTGGTTCGGTTCGGTTACTAGCAAAAGTGTGAACCGTATTTTCAGTTTTGGTTACCCGCTTTATGGTTTCGGTTTCAGTTTCGGTTATATGCGGTTCGGTTTGCGGATAGTTTCGGATAGTTGTTATCTATTTATAAATAATAAAAGTATAGAAATATAAATTTTTAAACTTTGATTATAAAGTATTAGTTAATAAATCTACAAAATTAAGATAAAACTAAAAAATATACATTAAAATAATAATAAACACGCAATATTATGTAAATAATTGATACTAAAGATATATAAACTTTTTTTTTGGATTTTCGGATATCCGAATATCCGAAATTTTGGAATTTTACTATCAGAATCCGAAATTTCGGATATCCGATTTCCGGATATCCGAAATTTCAGATAGTTTCGGATCGAATTTTCGGATATTTATTTTCAGATGTTCGGATTCGGAATTTCATGAACATCTTTATTGTCTATCCACCCTATTTGTTCCATGATCTATGGGTCTACTGGAGCTATCCACTTTGATCAATTAGCCAAGATTCTAAGTCCTGAGAGTGCTATTAGAAGGGAAGATAGCTTGCCATTGAGTTGGCTGCTACTCATTGGTTAAATTTTAATGAACAACATTCAACTTGGACCCAAACCCAACATTTGAGAAACCATTATAGGCCCAAAACAAACTATGGCTTCCCCCTTTGGGCCTCCCCTAACTTTATTATATAGGATGCATAATATAGTAACAAATTAGGGCTGTTCATAGACCGGTTTGGTTCGGTTCGGTTACTAGCAAAAGTGTGAACCGTATTTTCAGTTTTGGTTACCCGCTTTATGGTTTCGGTTTCAGTTTCGGTTATATGCGGTTCGGTTTGCGGATAGTTTCGGATAGTTGTTATCTATTTATAAATAATAAAAGTATAGAAATATAAATTTTTAAACTTTGATTGTTCCTTAAAATTAAGTTTATTCGTGATAAATATATCAATTACATTAAAAATTTCATAAAACTACTTAAACAAACAAATATTTAATTAAAATGGAACTGTAAATATAATATTTTAGCTTGTAATTTATCTATTTATATGTAAATATTTGTGATATGTTTATGTTCGGTTCGGTTCGGTTACCCGCGGTTTATTAAAAATGAAAACCGTAACCGGTCCGTCATATGTCGGTTTTTTCGGATTTCGATTTTTTCGGTTTCGGATTGACCGGTCCGGCTCGATTTTTCGGTTTTCCGGTTTCTTTTGAACACCCCTAACAAATCATATTAAAACAGGCCGGGCTAGTTTATTAATAAAATTGTACGGACTGGAACCTTACTAGTTATTACTTACTAAGAAGTTATAGAATTGTAATTGTTACTATTTCCTTTTATATATAAACTAGTTTATAACCCACGTATTACGTGGATATTTTTATTTAAATTTATTTATATAAAATATATATGAGTAAAAATAAAAATATACAAAAATAATAATTGTGTTTATTTTTTATTATTTACTGATTAAAAAATAGAATATATTTATCTTTTTTTAAAATATTAAATTGTATTTATCTTTGCATGAAATTAAATATTTTGTCTTAACGAACATGTAGATGATATGAATTAGTTAATCATAATGCAATTTTGAACATATGTATATTATAATTTTACATGAACTTTAACATTTTATCATAATGAACATGTGCATTTGATATGATTTTCCAGTTTTCCAGTAATATAGTTTTCCATGGATCTCGACCCTTACACCATATATGGGAAGCATGTCAAAGTTTTTCCTTTTGCATCCATTAAGGAGAAAAAGAAACTGAAATAAAAAAATAAATAAAAGAAGGGTAAAATTGAGGTTTCAATCAAACACACATAATTAATGCTCGTAATCAACTTAAATTTAGTTCAGAAAATTGAGCATTTTAACATATTTGAGAACTACGGTCTATGGGGATTAGTTGAGTCATTATCTTAACTATTTATGAATGATACTAGTACACACTACCAAAACCCTACAAAAAAAAAAGAACAACCAACTACATATCGCCACTTGGATCGGAGGAAGGAAATCTCTATAGTGTTTCTTACCTTTAAAATTTTGAGTAATTCCATAATAAAAAGTGATTTTTGAATACTTTCATAATAAAAAAAGTTAGTAAGGATGATATCATTTTATGTGTAATTGTTTGTGTATGACAAAATGTTATCGTGTACAAATCATCTTCATTATATATCTTATCCAACTGAAAGGGTATATTATGATATATCTTCTGATAAATAAAGTACACGTGAGTCGGGTAGACATACCCATGTCCGCTTCCACCAAGTGATGTTGTATAGTAAAGTTTAAGATAACTCACTCTTTATACCAAGCTAATAAAGGTAATCATATCTAATTGGAAGGTAAAAGTTGTTGACGAAACAATTTATTTGTCTAGTCAACATTTTTTTTACGAAAACAGTTTAGTTGGTATCTGATGTATACTATTTTGTGCTATTTAAAAAGGATTTTTGTTATAATAATTATTATTTTGAGCAAATTAGAAAATAATTAAGCAGTTTTAGAAAATAAAAAAAACTTCTGACTGGATAAAAAACTGTCATGTCAGTGTTTTTTACCTTCTGATCCAATAACGTATCTTGGTGTACTTAATTTGAAAAGTATGTTATCAAATTAAAAATACAATATGCTATCCAAATTTTAAAAAAATGATAAATAGATTATTTTTTGACCCTTTTTTTTAAATTAAAATGGATGGTTATTCTACAGGATTACCATGTAAAAATGAACCCAAATAAAACTTAAAAGGTTTATTTACATCTGATTTGGATTTGATTTTAGATCCAACATCCAAGTAACCCGTTTGAAAATGTGGTTGATAAAAAAGGCCCACCAAATAAACCGGGTCGATGTGGCGTGTTTTATCAGCTAGGTTGAGGTGTGGAGAAACAAGAAGGGTTGAAACACAAAAAGATAGTGTGATTAGTGAAAGAGAAAGAGAAAGAGGGAAGAAAGGCGGTGAGAACGAAGATGGATCCAGACGCTTTATCGAAAGCATTCGTAGAGCATTACTACTCGACCTTCGATACCAACCGAGCTGGATTAGCCAATTTATATCAGGATTCTTCCATGTTGACCTTTGAAGGTCAGAAGATCCAAGGCTCTCAGAACATCGTCGCAAAGCTCACCTCCCTCCCTTTCCAGCAGTGTAAACATAGCATCACCACCGTCGATTGTCAGCCATCTGGACCTGCCGGCGGTATGCTTGTTTTCGTCAGCGGAAATCTACAACTTGCCGGAGAACAGCACGCTCTTAAGTTCAGTCAGGTATATCTGCACATCACTTACCTTCTATGTGATTTCTCTATTCTGGATCTCAATATAGGAATTTGATTCATGTGATGTTGTGAATTTAGGTTTCGTATTAGAACCTTAATTAAACAGTCAGCTGACCTAGATTTTCTGTTGGGATTGGAAAGCCTCTTTTCATGTTTGTGTTTACAGATTTTATAACAGATGCTTGACGATTTAGTATTATTTTCACTTTTATGACGAATGCTCGTAGAATTAGTTCTGATTTACAGTTTCAGAAGGATTTTTTGGCCGATATATAGCTAGTTTGCTTTGTGTACAATTGTAGTGATTTCCATTGCTAGTTTATGGCCTCTAATTTCAGTGATCTGCCTTGTGCGGCGCGTCATTTTGTGATACAGAGGAAGCACCATAGTGGTGGTATTTGAGAGGCATTATTTGTCAGTATTTGGACCTCATTTGTATTGCTACAAATAAATTAGAATCAGCACATCTTATGTTTAATCTGTTTTATGCTCTTCACTATGAGCATGACTGTCTAGATACACCGTATGGTTAATTGCCATGTAGGGGGTATTTATTTTCAGGTAACCACCCCCTACTTCTAGTTAACTGTCTAAGTCTGTACTGAAACTTTCAAGTAAGGGGTAATATTTGCAGGTGACCTCATAAGTTATTCAACCTCCTTGTTTACTTTGAAATTGTGTTGAATTACACAATGTGTTCCATTGAGACTTTCTGATTGTTGCCAAGTGGTTTGACAGTTATTGCGGTCAAAAATCATATAGCGGTAAATAGCACCGCTAATAGCGGGACCACTATTTCCCACCGCTATTTTGTGAAAGTCTGCTAACCGCTATAGCGCCGCTATTAACTGCCCAGGGTTTCCTTGTGACGGGTATAGTTCATCGAAACATTTATTTTTCGCCAGAGCCTGGATGGGTCCACCTTTGAAAAAAAATCTATGCAGAACAGCCAGAATAACACTTGGCAAGAAAACAATATTCAATCTCATCCTTTCTTCCCAATCTGAGCTATTTGGCATGAAGGCCAAGAAAACAACATTCTTTATGCCCCTTCTAAACATCAATAGATTTGAGACCTGAGTCAGGAGAAGGATTCCTGATCTTCGGAGAGGTATTTGTTGATGATTCTGGAGATTAATCTTATTCTTAACTTTGCAAAACTGTATGATCAAAATGGCATTTAACACCACCCATTATTGTTACTACAGAAGAAGATTTCATCATACTCTTCATGATGTGTATGCTTGGTTGCTGAAGTATATTGAAATGAAAAAGAAACATGTGTTAGTACAAACCTGCATTATTATGTATAGATTCTAATCCTGTATCTTTCCAGTTATTGATGCTCATTTTGAGTTGAATCATCTAGTGGCTTCTCTAGACCATATCATAGTTTTTGTGATTGAATTTTGTGAACTTGTGATCAATATACCATCTTGGTGATCATTTCATGGACCTCGCTACATATTTCCAGTTAAACCAAACCTGGCATGCAGTTGGCAAACATGGACTTGTCCATACATAGCTGAGAATAATGACAAGTTGACAACCTTGATAGCTGTGACTGCTCGTATGCCTGATTTATTTTGTGTTATCTACCATTTTTTTCCCTTTCAATCATGAAATATACAGTAACATCAGTGTATGTTAAGAATAGAGAGCTTGTATGATGGTGCTTTACAGGGATGAGACTGTTTAGCTAATTATGAGAATAAGAGGGAAGGAGAAGTGCATCATAGATCCCAGTTGGCAGAAGACTGATAGAAATGAGTGGATTTTTATCCCAAGTAGTATGTAAACTGTAAAGCACATCTTGAGGCCTGAGGGGTCACTTAAACTGGAAAATCCGATATTGCTCAATTGCTTGCTTTCATGATTAATAAAGGAGCTTATTCAAGTATGATGAGTTTGTTAACCTGAGAACCTGTTTCCACCGTGCCTCTAAGTTCTAACCAGTAATTACATGATTGCATCGACTTGTGGTATTAGCGTTGTTGTCAACAACAATCATATAGTTGGTCATCTCATAATTTTGCTGGAATTTCATGATGTGAAGTACTTATGTGTGCTGTTATTTCTCCATATATATGCAAGAAGATCAATGAGATAACATACTTATGTGATTTTTTTTTTCTTTTCATTTTCAAACATGTCTGTACATACATAATAATAACAATATCTAACGAATCCAAATTTCCAAGGTAAGCATGGTTGAACATTCTGGCACGACCAATGTTAATTAAGTTATCCGATTGATCATCTTACACAACCACACGACTGGTGTTTTCTCATAGATTGCGATATTTGTTTACCAGAAGCTTCAATGTGTATAATAACTCTATAAAAAGAATGGTACCTTGTTCAACTTTGATCTGACAGATGATAAAGAGATGGAAAGGTCATATTAATCAATGGCTTCCCTCTATAAAATAATTTATCATACACTTCCTTTCACATGTTTGATTGATGATTTTAGGCAGTTTTTGGCATCTTTTTATGCTTATTTCCTTGTTTGATGCACAGATGTTCCATTTGATGCCGACACCACAGGGAAGCTTTTATGTATACAACGACATATTCCGCTTGAACTACGCGTGAGGAAAGGTGTCATTAAGTGTGCTGGATTCTAAACATCCATTTCTCAATTTCTTGTCAAATTTAAATATACATTTTAGTATTAAGATGATAAATCATGCTAGTGCTGCTTGGCCTTCCAAAACATGAAAATCATGTCCTCCTTTTCATGTGCATCTCGTTTCTTGTGAATTTATCAATTGATGGAAATCTCCTTGGGTTGTGAACTTGTGATATTTCAGCTTTTTACAATTTGTGGCAATGTATTTTCAGTTTTGAGTAACATAATTTTATCGTTATTTATTGGGCTAACTGTTAAAAATAGAAACAATTTTATGCATTTTTAGCATTTATAGCAATATTATTTATTTTTTATTATTAATAACATCAACTTTTACATTTTTTTATCATTTATAGTAAAACTTAAAAAAATTGTTGTTATAAATGATAAAAGAATACAAAAGTTATTACTATCAAGGATACAAAAGTTTATATTATTAGTGATAAAAAATAAATAATGTTGCTACAAATGATATAAAATTTATTATTATTTTTAGTAATTGACCTTGTATCAATGTGTTTTTTCAAGATTCAAAGCTAAACATTATTATAATTTATAAATGTGAATTTTATAATGCATGTTTCTGAGTAATAATAAGCGAAGCAGGTTTCTAATTTATGTATTTAACTAATCAAAAGTAGGATGTGACGATGTGTGGCGATGCATTATGCAAGATGCATGAAGGGTTCCGTCATGGAACATAACACTTTAGGTTAGACGGTATACTCACCCCAAGGGGTGATCAGCCCACCGTCAACGACTTCTTCAATTTTTCTTTTTTTTTTTTTTCTTTTCCCCCCTTTTCAACGGTATTATTTTTCCTTGTATACGTAGTACATTCATTACACTTCAAACATTGTATTTTAACTGTCAACTTATTTTATTTTCCATTTTTATAATCATTTATTAAAATGTCTTTAAAAATGTATTTGATTAGCATACATCTTCGTTATCATTGTCACCATCATCATTTTCTTTAGATTCATATGTGCGTAATTTAAAAGTTGTAGCGTTTGTACATGTTGTATTTGCACTATGCAATCAATTTAGGAAAAGAATTGTAATTCAGAGAAATCGTGAAGCTGCAAATCAACGTTTTATACATGACTTTTTTTTCAGAAAATCTCGTTTATGAAGTTGATATTTTCAGTAGAAGGTGCTCAAATAACTATTCCTATGTAAGTTAACGATATGTAACAAAAATTTAACCGTGTGATGGGATGCTAGTATGTATTTTTTTTTAGTAAATGTTCATTTAGTTTCATAATTTTTTTAGTTGTGTAGGTTAAAATATTTATTATAAAATTAAACATTTAGTTTTAATTAATTGTTTTATTAATTATAAAATAGAACATTAGGAAAGATAAAAAAAATAAAGAAAGATAGATATTTTCAAGATAGAAAGATGGAGGGATGAAAAAAGAAAAACTGATGTAACAAAAAAGATAATTAAAAAAAATGAAAGATATGGGTGTTCCTTTTACCCTTAGTTATTAATGAAATTAGTTTGATGTTTCTCTAAAAGTGATAATCTGACCCTTGATGACCACAATGCAACTAGTAACATACTCATTCCATCCGACTCCATTTAATCACAATAATAGGCGAGAATTACCTAATTAAGGTTGGACGTACTTGTATCAATATAACACTCCAAATAACTTAAGATAGCCTCTGGTTCGTGGAATGAAATTGAAATTGAAATTTAGGTTGTTTAGAATTTTTGATAATTAAAGTAAATGATTAAGTTTTATGTAATTTTTATCAAATTCCTTTGTTTACAGGAATTTAACATTCTTTTCAACTCATATATAAATTAAATTACAACCCATACATGAATTAGATTTTAACTTACATTTCCAACCAATACGTAAAACTATTTTCTATAATTCTATCCATATTAATAACTAAAATTTAAATCCTTCAAATTTCATACCGAGAATCGAAAACCCATTTGTTTCGAAGAGATTATTAGAGATTTAGAGTAGAACCTAATTCCTTCATTAACTTATTTATACCAACCAATCTACACCCAATCCGCCAACCCCCCGCACTACAAACACCAGATATTTTCCACTGTGAAAGTTGACCAACGACTTAAATTTCAACCACTTTCTACGGGAAAAAAGGGCAAATGCCACCGAAAGTTGCCAATAATTGTTGTGACATTCAAAAATAAAACAAGATTTAAAGATGACTATATTACTCTCATAGTTTATTCTTATAACTAACTTTTTTAATTGAAGGTTTTAATAAAAACCAAAGATATTTAGCTTAACAGTTTTTATTTAACCATAATAGTCGAATTCAAAGTTGGGTACATGATGTCAAATACCCTTTTTTAACTCGACTAGGCTTCATGTCCACATACGAGGTTCAGACTAATGTAACAGATTAGGAACATACCTTTGGATGTATGAATATCCAACCAAGTTGTTTACGACAAAACAAAATATAACATAGAAAAAAAGGGTCAACGTTCACATATTTATTGATTTTATACTAAAGTTCTTAATGTATTAATGAGTTAGAAAAAATAAAAAATACATGTTAGCGTTACATTGTATTACATATAGTTTTACCATATATAGATTTAATTTATCTAAACATACAAACTTTTAATAGAATACAACGGTAATTACATCTCAAACTTCTATGGGATAAAATAAATATGATCTGGACTTGATAAATTAAAAAAAATACACGAAAGACAATCAATGATCCTTGAAAAAGCGATGATGTTTCTTCATATGAAAACTAATGCTCAAGCATATACATGTATGTCAAGTACAACAAGAAACAAAATAAGTAGCAAACCATAAAGAACATCATGTAGAAACATGGAGATCACGCTAGTCTTCATGTTCATAAAACCAATCGGTGATTCCTTTCCAGGCATCTGAAAGATGAGTCCTGGTGCTAAGAACGCAAACAACGCTGCGGCTATAATTGGGGCGGCCCAGTCGTGCATCTTGACTCAAATAACAAGAACCGATATGAGAAGAAGAAGATTGAGAAAAAAAAGAAGTGAAACTTGGTGTAGAAGTACAGCTTGGATGCTATTGAATTTGGGCCCAAAAGTGTCCATTCTATCACATCTATCGTTGCTAGTAGGATCAGGCACAAAGTGACATGGATTTTGAGCTTATTATGGTCTATAATTAATTGATTATATATTTGGGTGCTACTATTCTCACCCCATAAATGTCTATTTTTACTCATCGTGATTACTATATTATTAGAACTCAATTTTTATAATTAATTAGCCAATAAAAAAATGACAGATTTTACCATTTTACCTTTCATGATCAATCTAACCATTTTACTATCCTATCATGAGGTGTTAATAGACTAACCATATATATTTATTTATATGGTTGGAAAAAAAAAGTGGGAAATTGTTTAATCAATCATTTAGATTTTAAAATGGGATGAAACAAATAATACACATGCACATGGGGAGAGGAAGCGTGTCAGTTAACCATGGGTTATGTTGTTCTCATAATCATCATCATCAATCTATTTATTAGTATTTTGTTATGTTTCGTGCTTTTATATTTTATATTATTCTTATTTTTATTTGATTATATATGGATTCCATTGGTTTTCGTTCATAAATATATAAATTTGGTATAACAAAAAAAAATACAAGTACGAGAGTAAAAAAGTATATCGATATAGATTAAAACATCGATAAAAGTTGAATAATGATAATCTATAATTTAGAAACTCAGAATATAGATACCACTATAAAGATAGTAGTTTTTTTTGGGTTCATGATGTTATTAATTAGAAATGGATAAACGTAAATTGAAAACTAAGATGAATGTGTTGTGAGTTTTGATTTTTGTTGGTTTGTTCGTTTGTGTTCATTTAATAGTTCATTAATGTTCGATTTATTAATGTAATATCTTGTATATCTTTGTATTTATGATAAAGATAGATAGAATAATTTAGTTTAGGATAATACTAGTTTATAAACCCATGTATAACATGAGTATAAATAAAAAATTTTAATTTTATTAATCTTGTAAGATAATTTTTAATATATTTTATCAAATTTATAATATCTATTTATATAATATAATAAAAATAAATATATAAAAAAAGTTATCATTCAAATTCAAATTTAAATTCAAATTTGAGTCTTATATTAGATAAGATTTAGATTTGATTGGATATTATTTAAATTATTATTTATATGGATTAATTATTAACTTAAAAATATAAGATCCAAATGGCGGTAGGAGGTGATGCCACGTGGCAATAGCAAACGACGACACGTGGCAAATAGTTACTCTTTTAATAGTATTTATAGATATAGATTATAGATTCCCCTTCCTAATATCATGGAAAGGAGGTTAGACCTTTTGTATAAATTATCATTGTTTGTTAATGACAACATCAAGAATTGAATTATCTGAAATGGTATCAGAGCCCACAACACAAACCCTAGCCTGCCTTTGATACCCGACGACATCCTTGTGCTACGGCCCCATGTCGTCTCCCAAAATCGATCCTCCCAAACCTTCGTTACATCCGGTTTATACCGTAACGAATATACAACACAAAATCCGTATTCTTGATGGCACCACTGTCACCTACACGTCATGGGTCAAGCTTTTCAAGCTCCATGCTCGTGGATACAAAGTTCTTGACCACATCGACGGTACGCCGCCACCGGACAAGACCTCCGACAACTACGACGCTTGGATGGAAATTGACGCCATTGTCCTTCAATGGATATACGGCACCCTATCCAATGACCTCCTCGTTCGTGTTTTAGATACCGATTCAACCGCCCATCAAACATGGAAGAAGATTCAAGCCATCTTCGCCAATAACAAAGGTTCTCGGGCCGCCGCCCTAGAACACGAGTTCAACAATCTTACCCTACAATCCGTCTCCTCTCTAGACGAGTATTGTCAAAAACTGAAGGATTTGGCCGATCAATTGTCCGATGTCGACAACCCTGTTTCAGAGAATCGGCGGGTGTTACAGCTTGTTCGTGGATTGCCGCCAGAATACGATACCGTGGCATCCTTCATCAACCAAAGCCTACCTACGTGGGATACTGCCCAAAGCATGCTACAACTTGAACAACATCGTCAAACCGCCCGCCAAACCCATTCTCCGTCAACGGGTATGTTTACACCATCGACTCCCCATATTACCGATCACAATCCCACAGATCGCCAACCTTCCGATCGCCAACCTAGCTACGGCCGGGGACGCGGTCGCAATCCTTCATCCGGACGAGGCCCTACTCGCGGCGGTCGTGGCTCATCCTCCGGTGGTCGTGGTCGAACCCAACAATCCCACCAGTCGCACCACCAGCCGCATCACTCAGCCATGCCTCAATTTCCCGGCCCATCATACACACCTTGGGCCTGGTGGACTCCTCCACCTTGCCCATACCCGACGGCTCCCCCGTCCAAATGGCCAGGCCCAGCAGCCCATGTCGCTTGCAACATGCCGACTCCTCCTCTTGATTCGGCCCAACAGCCTACATACGATGCATTGTCACCAACTGAACTCGAGTCGGCCTTTCAAGCCATGGAGCTCACACCACCGGATCACTCTTGGTACATGGACACGGGTGCATCTTCGCACCTAACTTCGGAATCGGGTAAAATTTCCTCTCCCTCTCAAGTTTCCTCTAACAAATTTATATTGGTTGGCAATGGCAATCGTATTCCTGTTTTAGGATCCGGACACTCCCAAATACACACACCAAACCACACCTACGCCATTCAAAATATATGCTACACCCCACACATTATTAAAAATCTCCTTTCCGTCCGCCAATTTACCCGCGATAATAATGTCTCTCTCGAATTTGACTCTTCTGGTTTTTCTGTGAAGGAACTCAAGACTGGGAGGATCCTTTCCCGCCACAATAGCACTGGCGATCTTTACCCGGTCACACCGTCATCCACCGTCTCCACTGCTTTCATCACCAAACCTGATCCGAATGTTTGGCACAATCGTCTCGGACATCCCGGAACCACCATTTTAGATTTACTTCGCACTCGTAATTTTATTTCTTGTAATAAGGCTAAAATGCCATCACTTTGTCATTCTTGTCAAGTTTCTAAACACGTTCGTTTACCGTTTGTTGATTCATCTTCTTTTACGTGTGCCCCGTTTGACATTATACATTGTGACTTGTAGACCTCCCCCGTTGTTAGTAAATCTGGTTACAAATATTATATGGTCCTCATTGATAATTTTACCCAATACGTGTGGATATACCCATTAAAATTTAAATCAGACACTTTCCCACACTTCACTAAATTTCATAACTTCGTCCTTACCCAATTTAATCGGAAAATCAAAGCTTTTCAATGTGACTTAGGTGGCGAATTTGACAACAATGAATTCAAAACCTTCGCCAATACACATGGTCTTGCCTTTCGCTTTTCATGTCCACAAACGTCCCAACAAAATGGCAAGGCGGAACGAATGATCCGTCGTCTTAACGATATCATGCGTTCCCTTCTTTCTCACGCCCACCTCCCGTCTTCATTTTGGGTTGAAGCCCTCCACGCTGCCGCGTACCTCCATAACATCCTCCCCACCAAAACCCTTCACTTTAACACTCCCACATACGCCATTTTCCTTCGACACCCCACCTACGACCACCTTCGCGTCTTCGGATGCATTTGTTACCCAAACACATCCGCCACCCAAACCCACAAACTTGATACCCGCTCCATCCGCTGCATTTTCCTTGGATATCCATCCAACTTTCGAGGTTACCGATGCTATGATCCCGCATCCGGTAAAGTGATTTTATCACGTCACGTTACTTTTGACGAAACCTCATTCCACCACACTCCCTCACCCATTTCTCCCACCCCAGCCGATCACTCCCCTTCCCCAATCCTCTTTGACACCTCCTCTCCACCCACCACATTGACTCCACCATCTTCCGCCACACCAGCACCCAACTCCACCCCTTCGTCACCACCACACCACCCCCCTACCCCCATCCCGTCACCGCCACACTCTCCCCCTAACTCCAACCCCAACCTTCCGTCGTCACCTCACCACCCTCCTCCACCACCTTCCGTCTCTCAACATCCCATGACCACCCGCTCTAAGCTCGGCATCGTTAAACCTCGCCAACTCCTAAACCTCCATACCACCCTCTCCCCATCCATTTCACCCGTACCCACTTCCTACGCCAAAGCATTTTCGGATCCTAATTGGATAGATGCCATGAAAACTGAATATAATGCGTTACAGGAAAACCGAACGTGGGAGTTGGTTCCCCGCCCGTTGGACAAACCTATAATACGATGCATGTGGTTATTTCGCCACAAATTTCATGCCGATGGCTTGTTACATCGATACAAAGCTCGTTTGGTCGTAAATGGTAAATCCCAAACAGTGGGAATTGATTGCACCGAAACATTCAGCCCCGTGGTTAAACCAACCACCATTCGAACCGTCTTGAGCTTGGCGGTATCCCGGGCTTGGCCGATCCATCAACTAGATGTCAAGAACGCCTTTTTACATGGCCACCTCGACGAAACGGTGTATATGCACCAACCTGCTGGTTTCGTCGACACCAAATTCCCGCACCATGTGTGTCGTCTACGTAAGTCATTATATGGTCTCAAACAGGCCCCACGCGCATGGTATCATCGTTTTGCAACCTTCATCACACGCAAGGGGTTTCGCAGCAGCATTTGCGACAACTCATTATTTGTTTATCGTCAAGGATCACATATTGCTTATCTTTTACTTTATGTTGACGATATTATACTAACCGCCTCCGATCCGGAGTTGTTACAACATTGTATCTCGAGCTTATCGCAGGAATTCGCAATGTCGGATCTCGGACCGTTAAATCATTTTTTGGGCATTTCTGTCACACGCCATTCGAACGGTATCTTTCTCTCTCAGAAACAATATGCACGAGAAATTCTTAAGCGGGCATCCATGGGTAATTGCAATCCATCCGTCACTCCGGTCGACACTAATTCTAAGTTGAGCGCCAATGCCGGCTCTCTTTTACCGGATGGTACACTCTATCGCAGCCTCGCAGGTGCACTACAGTATCTCACGTTCACCCGCCCTGACATTACGTATGCAGTTCAGCAGGTTTGCCTCTTCATGCATGCACCGCGCGAGCCACATTTTAACTTCATGAAGCGCATCCTTCGCTACATTCAGGGCACCATCGACTTCGGCATCGACATTTGCAAATCTCCCCACCATAATCTTACTGCCTATTCCGACGCTGACTGGGGGGGATGCCCTGATTCCCGACGTTCAACGTCGGGTTACTGTGTCTTTCTCGGCAATAATTTAGTTTCATGGTCTTCCAAACGCCAGCCGACTATCTCCAGATCCAGTGCCGAAGCTGAATACAAAGGCGTGGCGAATGCTGTGGCCGAATCCAGTTGGTTACGCAATCTTCTTCTTGAACTTCATGTTCCGGTTCGCCAATCCACTGTTGTTTACTGCGACAATATATCGGCTGTTTACTTATCAGGGAATCCGGTTCAACACCAACGCACAAAACACGTGGAGATGGACATCCACTTCGTCCGTGAAAAAGTCCAAGTCGGTGCTGTTAAGGTGCTTCATGTCCCTGCTGCTTACCAATATGCAGATATCTTTACTAAGGGGCTACCACGTAATTTATTTGAAAATTTTCGGTCCAGTTTAAGCGTTCGCAAAGCTCCCGTTTCAACTGCGGGGGACTATTAATGTAATATCTTGTATATCTTTGTATTTATGATAAAGATAGATAGAATAATTTAGTTTAGGATAATATTCCCCTTCCTAATATCATGGAAAGGAGGTTAGGCCTTTTGTATAAATTATCATTGTTTGTTAATGACAACATCAAGGATTGAATTATCTGAAACGATTAACGTTCGGGTTCGTCTATATATGTTCGTGTTCATTCATTTGTTAAGCTAAAGTTAAACGAACGAACATGGACATATCATCGTTCATGTTTGTTTGCTCATTTACAACCCTAAGCCCACATACTAACGAATCTAACCCAAGAAACAAAATCAAACAACCCAGAAATAAACTAGAGAACACATAAACGATTTATTAATGGTAAAAGACACACATAAACACATATTTGTCTTCTTATTGTTGAATGACAAGTTGAAATCATCTCTTGTTGCTCAATGAACGCAAAAGCACTGGGAAATGTTGCTCAAAAATAAGAACATGATGATTGATAAAGATGATAAGGTTTTGCTGGTGACATATATATGATGCAATGGTTGATCACTGAGGGTCCGGGAGGCGGTGATTGGGCTAAAGCGGAGAGATGAATGCAGAATCTGAAGGCGTAGGTGGTGGTTGGTGGAGACCGAGGCATAGGCGGATGTGACCGAGGATGGAGGGCGGTGACATGGTAAGGAACAAAATCCAGAAATGAAATATTCAAAGGGAATTCTAGATCTACGACATCCAAATCGAAACATTCAAATGAAACACAAATCAAGAGTTTTTTTAACCATATTTATTAAAAGTTGATGATTTTTACAAGTAATTTGTTGGAACTTGGAAACACAATAATTTTCTAATCTATTTATTGAGTTCAATAGCAATAAAAAAAATTAATAAACAAAGAAAGGAAACTCCCTTTTAAATTGATCTTTTCAATAAAAGAGAAGAAGCAAACATAAATATATAATAACATATTATAAAAGCATAAAACAATAAAAATAGCTCAAAAACAAACACAAAGACAGATTCACAACCAGATATTAATGGTGTAAGTGAACCGAGCTACTCGAGCTTAATTCGTTAAAAAGCCAAAAAAACCCAAGTGAAAAGAACTTGCGCTATTTTGAGCTCATTTTGATAAAAGCTTCAGTTGTCAATCTCCCAAACTTAAACGTGTTTTCATATATAATATTATTAAATTCAGTATAAAAACATATAATAAAAAATAGAATATATAAATAGAATAATAAATGCAAGCTAAGTTGGATCCTATATGGGCCGAAGATGCACGTTAATGGGTCGGAATAAGTCTTAGGTTGTTTTTTAATAGGTTAATGATTGTGGCCTTCAGGCTTATCCGTTTAAGTCTGTAGCCAGAAGAGATTGGTTAAAAGTCTGCAGGAAGGCCGTCTATTTTGTTAGTAGGAAAAAATACGGACATATGTTTGAAGACGCGGGCAGAAGTTTGCAGATGCAGACAAAGTTTCGAAATGAGAAACAATGCGGGAAGAGATTCGAGGATGTCCTCTTTTGTCTTCAGGAAATAAGACGCAGGAAGAGGTTTCCGTGAATTGAAAAATCAAACACTCGAGTCATTTACCTCTTCTCGCGTCTTCAATAGCTTTGAAGATCTTCAAAGTTCAAACGCAACCTAATTTAACCGGGTCTTGTGTAATAGAATGGGTCGGTTTATAGACCAGTGCCGACACACAAGTCACAAGCACGTCACTAACACACACCTTTAGAGGTGCTCTGATACATGTTTCCAGAGTCCAAACGGCCTTAAAACGCGACCTTCTTCTCCATCCAGTCTCTCTCTTCAACATTCTCCATAACTCTTTGTTACAAAATACGAAAACACCATCAATATTGATATCTGCTAAAGAGGAAAAATGGCGGACTGGGGACCTGTACTGATTGGTGTGGTACTATTCGTGCTGTTGCAGCCGGGACTCCTTTTCCAGTTACCGGGAAACGGTAAGCAGCTCGAGTTTGGGAGCATGAAGACCAATGGCAAAGCGATTGCTGTTCACACTCTCATCTTTTTCACCATCTATTCCATCCTCATACTCGCTGTCCATGTCCATATCTACACCGGCTGAACACCGACACTAGTATCAGGTTCTATTCTAATCAATGTCTAAAAACCTAGAGATCTGCTCTGTAATCGTTATAATCTACTACTAGTTTTATCAATTTTATGTTTCTATTGATTAATCACGCGAAGATTCCATTTCTGTTCCGGCTAGATCTGATTTTCTTTTTTGGAGATTTAGCATTTGTGGTGTTAGGCGGTGCGTCAATGATAACTTTGCATTTACTTCTTCCACATATCACACTCCTTGTTATCCAAGTTTCATAATTCGTTTGATCAATGTGAGTTAATTGGAAATTTGATAGATAGCTTACACCATTAAAGGGCAGAGAAGGAAGTGAACACATATTTTTAGGGGTCTGGATATCGGATTTGAAGTGAAGGTGATTATCGGGTTTGTGCAAATCTCAATATTTTGACTCGTCTAATAGAAAAGAACAAAGTAACTTATTTATTAAAAAAAAAATTTTGAACGGCAAACTAACCCAAATGGTACTTATTTATTAAATGGTAATAGTCTCTAACAGGGCCTTAAGATATGGTGTATCGATTTGTATACAAAATGATGCAGGTTTTATCAATCCAAGATCAAACAACAACAATTAAATACTGTCTTGATGATACAACAATCACTTCAATGTCTATATACATACTTCTCTAAGTAACCAATTTTAATTGTCAATAAAGCCCCATACTACAATAAATATTAAATTAGGATTTAATTAATGTTTACATATGAGATTACACATGAGCCAACATGAACACGGTCCATACCTGACGCTTATGGTTTGTGCGTGGTCGCAACTCAAGAAGCCATGAACAACCATTTATCGTTCGGTGATGTTCTGTCACAGCCTACTGGGAAGCTTCTACACTACAAGTCTACAACCATAAGCACAAAGGCTTATGGTTTCCTTACTTGTTTGCCTAGTCATAAGCATGATTTTGTGATTATATGTAAGTGTGGTTTTGAGTTGAATTAATCAAGCAGAAAAGTATTCCAAAGTCCCTCGTTTCCCTCTCTAAATACTTAATTCTGTGGAGTTTATTTAGCTAACTCGAATCGGATTTTATCAGAACACTCTAATCTTCTCTCCTTTTCCTTTGGGGTAGCCATGACCAGTGCCCAATACTTTTGATATGTACCACCATTCCATCCAACCAAGTTTGTGATAAATAATAGTAGTATTAGTATGGAAAGATGATCGATGAGATTCTACGTTTCCATATATACCTTAAGCGAGGATTTCGTTCACTGTATAGGCAATGAACATGAGAGATGCTCTCTTTTGTTCTGTGCCCATTAGAAGACGAGACGATAAACCTACACAGGGGATCGATCACATATTTAGAAAATGACAAAAGGTCTTTTAAGCAAGATCACAGGTCAATTTGAGATTCAAAAACAGATGTATGAATATTCGTTTCATGCAAACACATTTATCAACAGAAGCAATACACATTTAGTCATTTATTATAATCATAACACAGTGTTGCAGCTACCAGTGCAGCGTCCATGTTATGAACGGCGAAATTTCCCTAACACATACAATCATTAGGGTTAAGAGAAGCAAGAAGAGACACAACAACACAATGTTTGAGCCAACGAACCAAACCTTAAATCGGCACCTTTGGTCGCATGTTCATGCCAAGTAGAGCGGAGTCCAAAAGTTTCAGACTCAAGTGAACAACGAAGCAAATATACAGTATCAACTACGACAAATAATGGTACAAAGGTACCCCTTTTCTTGTCACCCTATCTTGACCAGACATTAATGTAAAAAATTGGAAAACAACATAGAACAAACCAGCAGCAATCAATCAGTCACTAGCTTATTGAGAATCGGGAGCAAATTTCTTTCCAGGTAGTGGACGTGGTGGGAATGGGGGCAACGATAAAAGCTGTTTAGGACAACCCAAAGGAGACAATACCACCACGTTTACATGGAGGACACTCTGGAAAAGTGCCTCACTGTAAAAGCCACGCATTGACGAGGAGTGCCGTTGTGCCACATTGTTGCATGTACTTTCGAATATAATGGAGTCAAAATATTTGACAAATTGTATCTGAAATCAAATGCATAACAAAAATTGATGATTTAAAACAACGATGACTTGCATTCTGTACACTTTAAACTCAAAAAAGAGTATTGGTCTATTGGATCAAATGATAACTGAAAGTATGATGCATCATACAATAAAAGAGAAACGCATGTTACATTGATTGATAGCAAATAAATTCATGATATAGGATAGTATTGCAATTGACATCATATTCTCGTTTAAGTCAGGAAAAATCACTTATTTATTCAACTGAGTTTCACTTTTTACCAATTCCCACAAAGTGGATTTTGAAACCAATTATGATACTGTTGGTTAAGGGTAGGCTGGTAGCTCATGAGAGCTTAAACAGTGTTTCTATTGACGGGCCTATCAACTTGTGTTTTATAGACGTCAATAAATGATTGATCACGAACCAAACCAAGTCGAAATAACCCGCAGTCAAATCACAAAAACTTTTTAAAAAATGTATATAAACCAATAGCATTAAAATGCATGAACTACTTCTCTCCCAACAAACTTAGCTACTTTAACAATGTAATGTAACACACACAATGAGTTGATTCTAAAGTAGAAAAGAGAAGGAGAAATATTCAACATTTGGCTACCAAAACACCCCTTGCTTGTCAAAATCTAAATAGCAGCCACAAAAATTTCTGTCTGTTAAAACAGAAACACAGCAGGAGAAGAACTACTCTTCAATGAATAACCACCAAATCTCTGCTATGTCTGTTAATTACAACTACAGAACCACGTAAAATAGATCGGATTATCAAGATGATTTGATAGGAACTCATGTTCCGGTACAACCAAGGAGTTAATCCACACACTCAAATCAGAGTCATGTATGTGCAGGGAATGGGGGAGTAAAAGCCATCCAAACCGATTGACCCAATCAACCAAGTAGACTGCTATTTACCCTTTACACACCAAAAGGCCTTTGGCCTGGCGGTAAGAGGGTGAAGTTGTAAGTGAGAGGTCACGGGTTCGATCCCCGTCGGAGGCAAGTTGAAATTTAGGTGGAGTAAGTAAGTCTGGAGGTAAAGGAGTAGTTTAGGAGTAGGATAGTTTGCCGTTCAAAAAAAAAATTTACCCTTTACACACTCAACTCTCAAACACACATACACATGAAAGCATAGAGAAACACAAATAAGGCTATAGTATTCCATAAGGATCAATTGAACGACACTTTATGCTTTTTTTTCTTTTTAACAAATACAAACTAACTCTGTTACAACCGAATAGCGGGATATGAAAACAAATTGAACCGTTCATAAACCCATTTTTTAGACAAGAGAAAAGCGGTTATCACAATTTAAGAGCGGCTATAGCCTCCGGTTTGAAATCAACTCTCATGCCTAAAACTCTCCTCACCTCAGCTGGAGTTAGTCTCCAGGTCATGGGTCCCGAGTTTTCACCCCAGAAGTCCAAAATCTCTGATACCTTCTCCAAATTGAGAATTGTTGCCATTTGGGTTAGACGAGCAAACTTGTCCCTGACAGTCCTTTGGGTCATACCAGAGAAATGGCTCACCAGAGCCCTCACGTCTCTGTCCAGTTGCAGGCCTCCAAGCTGACTGAATCTTTTTTGCATCATGATAACTTCAAGCCTTTTTACAATAAAGTCGATCACCAAATGAACAAAAGAGTCATAGTTGTTGGCAGTCATCAAAGGCTGGAGCCATCCCGTGTTAGTCTCAACAGCATGAAGAAGTCTCTGAACCCATGGGTCATTCACCTCATTTTCTGCATATTCCACCTCTGAGAGCTCATAGCTTACGGTTGCCACACTGTCCAATACTGGACGAACCCGGTGTGTCACAGAACCTACAAGTTGCTCCAACCCAGCAACCAATGCCCTCTTGAAGCCATTGCTCATCTCTGCCAACTCAGATAGACAGGACTTGATTCTTTCTCTATCTGCCGGAGCAGGGAATACCTGAAAAACATTTCTCTTAAGATAAGTTCTAAATAAGAATACATCCTCAAGACTCTCTCTAGCCTCTTCCCTGACTTTGTGAGAGTTGGCAAGTGTAGCCTTTTTTACTCGGTCTTTTCCTTGCAAGTTTGCAAGGAGGTCATTTGTATGACTCAAACCCATGACCATGGTGGTCACTCATCAGGTTACCAAGAAGCAACATTTTGATATAAGGAAACATTTATAGGGAAGGGAACAGAAACAGAGCAGCACCAAAAAGAAAAAAAAGATAACTTAAGCAATCTTTTAAGTTGAATAAAGTTAATATGTAAAGGATCTTATGCCTATTCAGTATTCACTAACAATTATCATTACATGTGCTTAGGGCATGCAAATACTAAACACTGAGGAGCATGTTTCTTGCAATCGCATTGATAAGAGTTGGCAGTTTAAGCTCATTACAATTGCAGGACCTGAGACTGGAAACGGCTACCATACTGCAAGTCAACTACGATGTTTATAAGATTCACTATTTATAAGCATGAACTGTCTATGCAAATGAAAAAAATAAATAAAATAAAAAAGCATTATGAATAGGAATGAGGGATGAATATTCATTTGATAATTGCTCATATTATGCTAAATGAGTCAAAATGGCAACTACAATATTAAAATGATTATGTACCCATGAACCAAGAAAACTTGGTCGTTTTGGTATGACTAAATTATTATTGTGTGAGGATACTGGTTGCTTTTAAATAAGGTCTAATTTGTTCTTTGTCATCAATGAGCTTAGTGGATGTTTGTGTGGAGAATGTTACTGATCTTCAAATTTTGAGCACCTTGTGCAATTTATTCACATCTATGGAACTTTTTTGAAGACCTGAGTTCTTAAAATTGCACTAGGCACAAGGCAGTTGTCCAAACATCTAGCATTTAACCGGTTCAGACAATCCAGGGATAGTTATTAGTTAATTAGACTCCGCCTATGATAGTATGATGGATGAAATTTTATCAACAAATCAGGGCTGTGGCAGTGGGCATTGGGCAGAAGGCCAATGATCTTGATGAAGACATTCCCTATAGCCCGATGAACAGTCAGATTAGTTACAGATCAATCCCAACATCTGAATTTTTAGACAGGCACCAGAGAAGTTATTTGGGGATTAAGTGGAGTGGATGCACTAAACATTTGGCTTTTAAAGTATTAAAGAAGAGTTGGTATAAAATGTCTTATACTTTCATTCCCACATATAATAATAAAAGCATATACAACAGTGTACATACCAACTATGCCCCTTGAAGTTCAGAAATCTTACCCTTTATACAATGGCCTAATGTTTTGATGCATGGAAATTAAACCCTTACTCTTGGGTGTCCCATGATAAACTAATGTTTTTCCACGAAAAGTTACCCGTAGGTCTATTGTCATCATTACAAATATCAATCGTAATTTGAGTCCTTAAGATTTTTATTATTTAGTTTATATTAAAATAAAACACTATAATGTTCTACAGATAATCAGTCTTTTTAAACAAGTAGACATTGAATTAGAAAAGAAATCAATATAAATTTTGTAATTATCATCAGGAACAATCAGTTCATAAAACATAAGTTGACTCCTTCATGTCCATCTATGCATAACTTTTTATATAAATATAAAAAAACCTAGATGACAAAATACTATATTGTTTATCCCTCCCTCTCGGCCTCTCTATTCTCCAACATCTACTTTGTCTAGCAATTTCACAATATCCTCTCCATAGTCCGTTCTCCAACATCAACTCGACCTTGCAATTTGCGAAACACTATCCATCCTCAAACATTGACTTAACCTTGCAATTTGCAAGATGGAATCAGGACTTGCAAGATGAAATTGAAACACGACTTCACAAGACAGAAAAGAACATGGAACTCGTTCTCAATAGTTCCGTCATGGCATAAGTTCAATCCCCCATATCTAAAACCGTTTACTTTTTCTACTTCATCATAACGGAGGTTTTGTGCCCTTCACCTCCTCCTAGGCAACCACTTAATCAGTTTTCTAGAACACTGTAGATAGTTGCAGGCAAGCCACAATTTCTAACATGCTACAAGATACAAGAGAACCACATCTTGAAGAACACTAGAGCTACAGTTACCTGGAGGTTTACTCTTATCTTATGAAGCTCGGACTTAGATGACTTGGGTCCTCTAACTGTCATGCTTACGGCAACAAGCAACAAAAAATTGTTATGTTGCTTGGAAAATTTAGCTTCTTCAGAATGTTTGTTTTCGATATGTTAGGGTGATGAAAGATTAAAGCATTGTTTTCAAAGTACAATAACAAAGAACATCTACTTTGCAGAGAAGAGTACTACTATTAGCTCGCCTTGAAAAAATGAAAGATGTTCTGGTCAACTCTTCATTGATTACTCCTCCTAAAATTCATCAACCCTCCACCAGGTTGTATGTATCTACTATCTACAGCTGCCTAAAACATATGTCAACTTTAGTACAAAATAAAATATGGTGATTATTGATGAACTTCCTTTTGATCTTCTTGTTAGGGACTAGATTCTTATTGCTTAATATAAGTAGTGTCTTAAAACTTGTTTTAGTAAGGGGAACGATATAAGGATATATCACTTAAAATGACAAGTGCTCACCTCAGCACATTGCTCTTCAATCTCGTGTCGAAGTTTCAGGGCATATTCACTGCTCACATCCATGTTATTCAGGGCTGTAGCAATATCGATTCCTGTCTTCTGCACTCCAACACCACCCAAGAATAGTTTTCCTCCAAGGTTCGGCTCCCTCATCTTCTGCTGCAAAGCGTCGTTGTACTCACCTCCTAGCAAACTTACAGCACTGCTCAATGCCGCGATAACAGAATTAATGTTGGAAGTGGATATCGACCTACGGCAACAACTCTGTAGAACATAAAACACATCATCAACCATGGATGTTGTCAGGCTATCCAGTACATGCTCGTCGATCTTAATAGCCTTTCTGACATTTTCAACCATGAAGAATCCCTCCAAGATAACATAATAACTGGTTATGTCCTGAATAACTTTGCTAAAGTTACCATTTCTAAAAGCTTTGGTGGCTCGGGGAGTCAGTTCTGGATCAACTTGACTTAGCCCTTTTATCTTTGAAACCATATACTCTGTATAGTCCTCACCCAGCTGTGTAAGTGACAATATTTCTTCCAGATACAACTCAATTTCCCTGGGGTCTGGCCCTTCCTCCCCAGCAGAGAGCAAATCGTTCTTGTAAGAATTGATCTCAGATGTCAATTTGGACAACTTACGAAATTCCATGTACTTTTTTAATATTAAAGAACCCCTAGAATCACACTCCTCTTGGAGCTCGCAGATTGCATAGACAATGCCATCTTCTCCACATAAACTCCTTAATATCTCTTCATTCTCTTCGATGGCCAGCACAATGTCTTTGAATAGATTGGTCAAACAAGCAACAAAATTTGCCTGGCTCTGATTCTGCTCCATGAGTTCCACCAACTGCTCAAATTCAATTTTAGATCTCACCGATATCACCTTCTTTAAATAACTAACGTATACCTGCAATCCTTCTTCCTCCAGAGCCAGAGGCGAGTAAAGCCTGATGAAACGTAGGACGGTTGGGTGGTCTCGCTGGTCCACGGCCGCTGATAGTCTTCGCCTGACGATGGTTTCGAGTTGTTTCTTAGAAGCAAAAAGCATCTCCCTCTGATCTGAACCGGAGTCCTTGTATTTTGCGTCGATTTGAAGAAAGGTTTGGACGTAATTAGCGGCGGATTCAAAGTCTTCGTTCTCCAGTGCCTTCTGGACGCCATCAATGCAATTGGACCTCTCTACGATGGCGTCAATGCGGAGGAGGGTTTCATTGACTCGAGATTGAGCAAGGTCAAGCTCGCGGACCTTGCCGGATACCTGATCGGCGAGCATACAGGTGGAATCGACATTGGATAGCATGTGATCGGATTCAGCTTTGACAATTTCGAGAACATCAGCGGATTTCTGGAGGAAAGAGAGATGCTTGTCGAGATCTGGGCGGAGGGAGAGGATGTTCTCGAGTTGGAGATCCAGACCACGCTGGTAGGCAATGCACTCATGGAGAAGGCGAGTCATGGCTCCAACGTCGGTGAGGTTTTGGACGTGTTCAAGGGCCTCGGGAGAACCGAATTTAACAGAGTTAAAGGTTTCTTCCTCTTCTATCGCCGACGGTGAGGACGCCATAACCGACTTTAATCAAAATCTTGAACAATCAGAAACAGAAATCAACAAGTGGGAGAGTTTCAATAATCCGAGCCCATCTTTCAAACAGCGGCTTACAATGGAGAAACTCGATGAATGAGAAACAGACAGATTGAAGGAGGGAGTGGGAGAAGGAGGAGGTTGTTTGATGCAAAGGGTTTGATCGAATTAGGGAAACGGCGCAAAATAGCAACTTACTCTACATAAAGTTTTTATTACAGCAACCTACCAAATAATTCGTTCAAAATAGCATCCTACCATCTTAACTTTTTTTATTAAAGCATTGAACTCTAAAAAAATTATTCCATAATAGCAACTGTTGATGACTGGGTGTGGTTGTGTGCTGACTAAGCATTAGGGGTGAGCGACGAGTACCATTTCCCGAACCCGAATCGGTACCGAACCGGTACCGGTACCGACCGGTACCGAATTAATATATTCGGTTCGGTATTCGGTTTTTAAATTAGCTAAAATTCGGTATTCGGTACTCTCGGTTCGGTATTCGGTTTTTAAATTAGATAAAATTCGGTATTCGGGACCGAACCGGCACCGTATAAAATTATACGGTTCGGTATTCGGTTCTTTCAAAACTAATAATTCGGTTTCGGTATTTTCGGGATCGGTACCGGTTCGGTTCGGTCCGGTACCGAGCTCACCCCTGCTAAACATCCACGTAAGCTGTCATGTCAGCACCGGGTTTGCGCAAAATAGCAACGTACTGCTTAAATAACAACATATCATAAAATAGCAACGTACTCCTAAAATAGCAACATATCATAAAATAGCAATGTATTAATTTTATATATTTTTTGTCTTAAATATTATACGAACAACGTCATTTTTTTATAGGAAAAATTAAAATTTTGATCGGTTGATCATTTTTCTCCGTTCGAAATAATTACAAAACGAAATTTCCGTCGTTTTTTACATTCGAAAAAAATTGAAAACCAATATAATGCATCATTATTTTTTATATAAATGGTTCTTTTTTTTTTCGTTTGAACAAATTAAAAATCATAATGGTTCATTGATATTTCCATTTAAAAAAGTTTAAAATTCTAATGGATAGTTGTTTTTTCCGTTTCAAAAAATTAAAATTACAAATGACAAAATATTTCAGTTTTCTATATATTCGAATGGAAAAAAGAAAATAAATTGGTTTTATACTTTGAATGAAAAAAATGATGAACACATTGAATTTTTAATTTTTTACCGACTGAAGAAAAATTTACGAACATTTTTTGGTTAATTAAATTTAAGTTTAAGATTATAAAAATATTTAGGATTAGAATATTTTCGGTTTTTGGTTAAAAATATATAAAATTAATACATTGCTATTTTGTGATATCTTGCAATTTTAGGAGTACATTGTTATTTTACGCAGTACGTTGCTATTTTACGCGTACGTTGCTATTTTGCGCAAACACGGTGCTGACATGGCAGCTTACGTGGATGCCTAGTCAGCACCCAACCACACCCAGTCATCAACGGTTGCTATTATGGAATGATTTTCTAGAGTTCAATGCTTTAATAAAAAAAGTTGAAATGGTAGGATGCTATTTTGGACGAAATTTTTGGTAGGTTGCTGTAATAAAAACTTTATGTACAGTAGGTTGCTATTTTGTGCAGTTTTCCCATCGAATTAAAGTATAATATATTTATAGGAGTTGTATTACCAGGGGTAATTGCTAAAAATAGCAACTAAAATTTTTTATTCTAACACTTTCGTAAATATTTAAAACTAATTCTTTGTTTAGTTTTTATTATAGCATTTAACCGGTAAACAATAAAATTTAGCCGATAAAAAAATATAAAAAGATAGAAAATATCATCACTTTAGACAAAATAAAATAGTAATTTAACTATGTGCGACTAAAAATCAAGTTTATTTTTTAAATCTTTAATAAGAGACAAAATAAGTTGCACACATTTAACTAATCATATATATTTTTTCTGTCCAAAAGCAAAAGAAAAAAAAAATTTGATTTCCTTCTATTTAAGAATGTAAAAAATTTTCATTCCCTTCAAAAAAAAATTTCTTATTTGAAAGTTAAACAAACACAAACAAAAATTTTATCTTTCTGTACATTTTGTCATCTTCTTTTTCTTTTTTCTTTTCAAATGCAAGAACACAAAGCATAATGTATCATGTATAAATCAAAACTTTTTTTTTTTCCTATATATATATACACACAAAATGTCATCCATATTGATTATTAAAGAACTGTAAAACATTATCAAGATTAATAGTGGTCTTGGGTTTACATAAACTACATCAACTTATATTTCTTGGCTTTTTTTGTCAATATAAATTTAATATTTATTTGTTTAATTTTAAACTAAAACAGCTAAATTGTTATAATTTTTTATCACATTGATTTGATCGGAGTTGTGGAGTTGAACCATAATATATCATATGTGGTTTGACATACTTTTTAATTTTACATACAAAAGATTGTCTTATAATAATCGGAAAAATAAAAATTGTAATTATAAAACATTTAAACATAAATTTTGATTTTAGTTTTAATAAGCTTGATCAAAATTAATTTTATTTGTTCTTTCCCATCAAAAATTTAATATTTATGTGTTTAAATTTAAATTAGAATACATAATTTTTTGAAGTTTTTTCATATGATCTGATATCAGTACAGAAGATAAAGTCAAGCACGTGGAATTATATATAAGTTGATGGCTCATTTTTTAGTACTTGTATCTAAATGCTATCTTATTATAGTGTAAAAAACACTATAATAAGAGAATTACTATTGCATATTGGTTTTTAGGCCATCGTTTTTCATTTCTGGTTTTCTTTTTTATATTTAGCTCATCAAATTACTAATTAAGTATCTAGTTTTTAATTAAAAAATGTCATTCCACATTAGATACGAAAGGAAAGTTCATGGTTACGAAAAACCTATAAAAATTTAGGTTTGAATTATTTTTTATGGTTGGATGAAGCTGTATCTCGTGTTATTTATTTATTTTTTCAAAGCCAAGATATCGTGTTATGTATATAACTTGAAATTTTTATAGATTTTCAAATACATACATATTTGTTAAATATGAGTATGTAATGTAATCAATACACAGTTAAATTAACCTAGTAATAGTATGTAATAAAAGAAGCCAACCTTCTCAATTGCTTTCTTGATTTTAAATCGGTTGCTTTGTCTCTATTGATCCCACGTCTATTCCGGTACCACCATGTTGTTGCTCTCCTCTTCATGGGTAACTTGCTTTATCATCCTCTCTATTTCATTGCACTTATCGAAAGTCGTCGGCAAAATCGTTTTGGTATTTTCCCATCAAAAGTTGTTGCCGAATCACTCAATTGATTTCGCACTTGACAACTTTTGAGATTTTTGTTTCGAATTATGGATTTTAATCTGTAGGGATTGGTAGGATTTTCAAATTTCAAAAGTTGTTTTGATTTATATTAGTTGAATTTTCACATCCTAATTTCCTAATGCATATGCCTTAAGTAAGACTTAAAATCACAACCTTGTAGTTGATATAACATTTTGATATGGTTAGGTTTTATTTGATTCTGACGTTACAAGGTACTGAAGTAACAACTTTTTAAAACAATTATTAGCATATTATATATTAAATTATTTTTAAAAGAAAATGATCTCTTATCTTCATAAAAGAATCCCCCCCCCCCCCCCCCAAAGTCAGGCACTCACCACGGCCACTGTCACCATCGGCCATGCTCATCACCACCTTCTCCCGTTATCCAACATCAATTTGGATACCAAATTCAATCCCAAAAAAATGTCAAATTGTTTTATTATTATTATCAAATAAATTTTGGAGATTTGTAATTAATAAAATAAACAAGTACTTGTAGTACCTTAATTATATTATAAAGTCTTTAAATTGTAACGTATATACCTCGTAATTAATTTTGAGACTTTAATTAATCACAATAAAATATTAGATATGATTAACATATATATGTTATCAACAAAATAGCTATAGCAAGAATAAATGCATTAAGAGAAAAATTAGAAGAAAACATATATAACTAGTTAGCATTAATTAATTAGACAAACTACAAATTAAGAAAACAATTAACATGTTTCGTTATATATGGTTAATTAGAAGTCTTGTGAATCGAAAGATGCATGATTGTGTGCTGAATATATCAGAAAGAAAATACTTTTATATATCATAAATTTAAAGATTTTAGATGGAACTAAAGGTAAAAAAAAGATATATGTACAATCGAGCATGAAGAAACAATGATATATAAAAATCAGACATGTGTATGTATATGAATACCGATAGTCACAACCAAAATGGTATAAATACAAAAATACAAGACGGCATGAACGAGAATGGCAATGGCGCTGGTGTACATGTTGCCGAACTCAACCACCCTGGTTCGTGCGGGCATCTGAAACAACAAGCCTGGTGACAACAGTATGAACATAGCCACGGCTACCACCGCCGGTCCCAAATCTATATGCATCATATCCAATATGTATTAAGAAGCAAATAAAATTAGAGGGGTGATTGATAGATAGATATATATGATTTGCTTAATGAGTAAGGGAGAGATGCTGATCAAAGGTAAGTGTGTATATATATGTTTTATGGGGTTGCAGTGGATGGTGGGGTTCATATACCTTTATCTAATTTGAATTGAAAAACCTTCTTTTTCTCATCATCAGATTACAATAATTAACTCATCTTTTGGATCTTTTTGTTTGGTGCACACAGAATATGGTAGACATTTCTAGCTTATTAATTAATATTCAAAGTAATATAAGTGCTAGCTCTATCTTCTAGTTTAATTACATCTTGCTTTCTTTCTTAATTTCTTAATTTGTACCATTAATTAGTTAACTAATTGCATCTGATTAATTAATTGTAAATATGTAATCCCATAGTTGGCCGGCTTCGATTAGAATATTCTAAAGCATTCCCAATGTACTTCGTTTGCAGAATATTATTTTTTTTAACGGCTAAAGTTTGTACTTTGCCTGCTAAAAATTACTATTTGTTAGACACTTTGAGGGTGGGGACCAAACCCCACACCTCCACCTAAGGAGAAACACGCTTAGCAAGGCTCGAACTCGAGACCTTGGCTAAGGGAAAACTCTCTCACCTTTGGTGCGGTGGCCTTTGCTGAATATTATTTGTATTTTAAATATATTTGTCATTGTTATAATATTGTTTTTGTTCTATATCTCATATGTAGCTAGCTAGCTTCACCAAGTGAAGAACTCTAAAATTTATTGATTGGGTTAGAGAAATGGGAGATTGGACGCCAGGATTATTGTTTCGTTCAGCTACCCTGCGAAGAGCCGAAGGGTCGAGCTGTGGAGTTTAACAGCATGCAAAGGAGTGGAGTCTATATATTTGCGTCCACACCATGATCTTCTTCGGAATCATTACCATCTTGCTTATCGCGATCGGTATCAGTATCACCATCAGCACGATAACGTGTTATGTATATAACTTGAAGTTTTTATAGATTTTCAAATACATAAATATTTGTTAAATATGAGTATGTAATATTCCACAGTTAAATCTATAATAATAAATACTAATAAAAGAGTAATTATGCTTTTCTCTTGTGAAGCCACATGTCATCACCATGGATCCACACGTGACATATTTATAGGTTATAAAAATTATAAAAAATTTAAATTATATCTATACAAATCTAATCTACTTTTTAAATACAAATCAAATTAAACAAAATCTAATTATACTCTACTAACTTATTAATTATCATATAATATAATAAAGGTTTAAAAAGTATAAGAAAGTAATTACTCTTCTTATATATATTTACACTTATATAAAATTAATAGGTTATAATAGAGAATAATATCATTCTTATATACTTTTGTTTAAGAAAATAATATTTATACATTTACCTTTTAATTTATTATGTTTTATATATATTAAAAATTATCCGCGTAATACGCGAGTAATAAACTAGTAAGAAAATATAATAAGACGATACGATTTGATTACAAACGAGAAAGAACATAATACAATTTTTTATTGTTAATGTTAATTTGTTTTACTATGAAGAATTTATATAATAAAGTTTACAAAAATTAATTATATAAAATTATTAAAAGGGATATGATATATTAATTTAAGTTGGATAAAGATGATATTTTGAAAATTAGTTGAAGGAAAAAACTAGGTAAGGATATAATTGTCATTAATTAATAAGCAATATTAATTATGAGTTTTAAATGTTATAAAAATAATTAAAGTAATGAATTTTACGTATATATGATTAATGATTTTTAAGAGGAATAAATGTGATATTAATAATTAAAATTTGGCATATATGATATTATGATATTTATGAGAGATATATATGATATTAAAAATTTTAAGTTGGGTATACATGATATTTTGAAATATAAATGGGTATATATAAAATTCTCTTTCTCTCTCTCTTTTTAATATAAACCCAAATTATAGTATCAAGATTACACAACCTTTTTTTCCTCGCTATTTAGGTTGCGTTTAATTAATGAAGTCTAGTTATTTATTAATTTCAATTTATAGTTTTCAGAAAAAAAAACAAAGGTTTTTATAAAAGTGAAAACTTGTTTAAATGATTAAGTTTTAGAGGGTGTTTGGTTTTGCGTTATGAACCAGATTATCAGCTTATTACGTTACAATAACGCAAATAATTAGTTTAAAGTGTTTGGATTGCATACGTTAATAAGTGATTATTTGCGTTTAGCGTTAATCTTACCACACTTTTTCATAAACTAAAAATTGTAGCTTATTTGCTTCATAAGTGATTATTTGGTTATTTTACAAGTAAAAACGCAAATTCAAACACTTTAAAAACTGATTATTTGATAATTATGATAGCAAACAGCAGAAGCTAAACATTTCCTGCAACACTTTTTGTTACATCTATTATCTGATTATTAGTTTCCAAAACGCTACAGCACTTTTTCAAACGCAAATCCAAACACCCTCTTACTTTTAATAAAAATAAAAATAGGTGATTATAAAATAAGAAAAATAAGATATGTGATAGAAAAGTAAGAGAAAGAAAAAGAATATTATAAAAATAAAAGGATAGGTAATAGAAAAATAATAGAGAGTATATAAAAAATAGTATTTAAAAAGTGAAATAAAAATACATAAAATTATTGTCAAAGTAAATAAATTTTGAAAATTTTAGAAATTTTAAGCGAAAATTCACTCTCAAGTTGCTCCTCTTCTGTTCAATGTCACATTTCCTTTCCCTGTAACTCTCTTCTTTGCTTTCCAAGTTGGAGAACGCAGGGAGCATCAGTACAGAAAAATCATCGTCACGAGTATCATCGCGATCATGTGTCGCACCGACTCTCAAATCATCAATTGCATAAGTGTAATCCGCTGCTTCTCTCTGTTAGTCACTTTCTTAAGCTTTTTGTGGAATGCTTATGCTTTTACAACTATGCTGATGTGCTGGGTGAATAATTAATTAAGCTTTGGAGTTCTATGTAAGACCCCTGTTTTGTTGAGCGTAATTATAAGTGAATTAGGGTTGTGAACCAGGGGCAACTTCAAATCAATCTTATTTGTCTAGGCCTAGGGTTTGGTTCCTGATCGATTATTTGACTGTACAATATGGGTTGATGATCATATCAATACAAATTCAAATAATTCTTGTTTAATGAAGACTTGTACCTGGTATTCCCTGTTTATAAAGAAACTATGGGATCAAAGCTTGTGTGGGATTCTTTGGTTTTCTTTGATCTATTTTTGTGTCCTTGTGTGCCCATCAATTTATTACGATTTAGACTTATTTGTTCAACAACCTACTACCATTGCAAGGATTACTTAGACAATTTCTGTGAAAATTTAAATGATTGTGTCATATTATGTTTCCTCTTATATTGATGGACTCGTTTAAGAAACTAATTTTTTAATGTATTTTAAAGGTTGATTAGAATGGTTCATGTAATTGTATGTAGGATTTTGTACTTGATTAAAACCCAAAACTAGAATTTAGATGAATACAACCCAAAATTGGACTTTATACTAAAAAGTGTAGTAACTAATGTCTAATGACAAACAACAGTGATTGCTTTGATTTATTTGTCTAAAGTCTAACTAGTTCTTTTGATATGCTTGGTTTTGCTATGGAATGCTTATGATATATTTTTTTTTTCTGGCAGAGAAGGGATTTATGTCCATGGAGGCATGGACACTTGAGAAACTTTAAAAGATGAAAGGCATGATGCTGTCTTCTCTATTAGGCATGCCTTGAATGATGATCTTATGAAAACTTGCTTTGAAATGTGTGCTTATGCCATGCAATGATCTTGATGCTCAAAATTTTAGGTGATTCATAGGTTCATCTCTGCTTTTGCATCACGTTTTTTCGACGAGTACTACTATTAATCATAGCATTACTATATAAATCACTTACCAAGTTTGTACTTGATTTAGTGGCGAGGATGCATACAAAAAGATACGAGCAGGAGTAAATCAAGGTTATGTAGTTATATGCATGTGGCTGCACTCGTTGGGCAAGAAAAGAAGAGGGGGTTTTTTTTTGGGGAGGGGGGGGGGGGGTCTAGCTTTTTTACTTCTAACTTGTTGGGTATAGGTCTACGTTGATTTAGTACTTTTCGACGGACTAGAACTCGTTTAGACCGTACCAGAAAGGATGACTACTTAGTACATATTCAATAAGTTTGTATAAATTGTGTTTTGGAAACAGTCAAGTACTTTTTAATTAATGAAATCTGATGTAAAAAGAATGAATTTAGAATATAGATGTGCCTAGAGGTGCCTCGCCCCATTAGAAGAAGGTTATAAATGAAGAGCAACATGCCATAGCCCCATGCACGTCATGCAATGGAAGTTGTACATTCTACATTTTTTTGTCCAACAAAATGTAAACAGGGGATTGAATTCCTTTTTTTTTTTTCTCTTTACTATTACCTCTTTTGTATATTTCTTATATATTAGCATATTACAACCTGTGTATCTCAAATTTTGTGTCTATATATATGTGTGTGTGTGTGTATATATATATCTTTGCTGGACGATTTCAGGTCTGTTTATGATGCAGTTTGAGCAGACTCAAGATAATTACGTCAAGTTATCTCAATGTTTATTATGGTTTTGTAAAGGTAAGTAACTTAGAGGATGCATCTTTGTAAATTGTAATCATATATTCATATCTACCTATTTTTCCTTGAACTATAATTTTTCAAGACTCTGAAAGTTATTTTTTTGTTTGCTTTTATAAGTAGTGATCCTTATCGAGTCAATTAAATGCAAAAATTAACCAGCTATATTATTTGTTTGCTTTTAATAAATAATGTGAGAACAAAATATTAGAAAGTTGCATTCTCTGGAGATAGAAAATTGGGGAAAAGAAGTTTTCACGGCTAAACAAAAACCAAGTAACAGAAGGTAACATCCCATTAAAAGAAAATAATAGGTACTAGAAGATATTAGCTTATTGGTATGGTTTGAAATTTTAGGAAACTTGGTCTTGTAAGAACATAGGGATTCATATCCTTCAGCTTCCAGTGACATATTACATGACATAAGAACATTTTTGAAAATAGGTTAAATTGTTATACATAGAACAATACAGCTGAAGAAGCGTATTCTTAGCAACAAAGAAACTTATGTCTTGGTGGAACACACACACTTGTTGCCTAACACAAATCATTTTGGTAATTAAGTTGTCTTGATGGCCCGACCATCGACATTGTTATTTATCACTTTTGCTGTCATTATCTGTGGGCATATCACAAGAAAATTTGCATCAGATACTAGTTTCAGTAACTTCTACATTTGAATATAGAAATTTCTCTATTACCTCTCCAACCATGAACTGCTTCTCTTTGCTCAGCTGCTTTTGCTGTTCATACATTAGAGTCACAAAGTTGTTAGTGACTGAATAAGGGTGGTGGAATTGGGAGTAGCTGAAGAAAATATTTAGATAACATGATGGAAAACAGCAATCATGACGATCAGGAGTCTACTTGGATGGACTGAAGGCTTGTAAACCATTGTTTCCCTTTTTTTCTTATAAGTAATGCTTCAAGCTGAGGTGGTACTCATCTCACCCTTTTAACGTATTGTGCAAACATATACCATCTTCTAACAATGCTAACACCTGTCCGCTCTAGGATTCAACTTGCAATAAGCCACATTGACAATATCTTTGATGACTTTGACAATTGTTCTCAATCATAAAGATAGTTTATAACTTGCAGGTTGGTTGGAACAAGTGCAGTAGCTTACTAAAATGATATAGGAAGTTACCTTCTCTTGTAGGTCCTTCATAGCTCCCAACAGCAACTGTGTCTACACATTACAATATAGAAGCCATTGTGTAAATATTCTTATTTATTTTTTGGAGTTCTGCACATTAGAATATAAGCCTTTGAAGTAAGCTGACCTTTTTAGTTCTGACTTTTTGGAGGATGCTACCTATGTCTTCCTCTAATTGACTGAGCTCGGTGGCACTTGATTGTTTAAGCTTGTGCTCTTCAAGGTTCCTGCAAAGCATACAAGAAAGTATTAGGTTTCACTTTCAGTTTGTGAATCAAAGTCAAAGTTTAGTATGGTATGTTGATCAAGTTAAAATACCGTTGGATCATATGCGTTAACTCATTGGCGGTCGATCCATCCCCATTCTCTAATGCAAGATTCTGTCAAAAAATCCCACAGAGATTTGTGCCAATTAGGATCTAGTAAAGTGTACACCACAAGAAACTAGAAAAAGTTCACTAAAATGTGCTATGTTCTTAACATTTGTTTACCAAGGCAAACAAGATGTGTTTTGCATACCTTGCGTACAGCTTCTTCTGCTTCCATGTGGTTCTCGTAGCGAGTGAGTATCCTGGCCATGCTGCTTCACAAATTCACGAAAGTAGTGGTAACTGGTAAGCAGTTAAATTACGAATCTTGATACTGATAAGCATTCATAGAGAATTAGGAAACAAACACATTAGTGGTATTTTACTGGTCTTTAAGGTCAGAAGGTGAAGAAAGAAACCATGCAATTAGAATAAGGTTATCAACAATGTTTAAATACAGAAAGAAACTATGCAATTAGAATAAGGTATGCAACAATGTTTAAATACAGAAAGAAACTAAGCAAATAAAAGGTGAGGCATGTCTGGTGGCTTAGTATTAATTCTTAGGCATGAACCAGCCTTTAGCTTTTGTATGTGAATTATGCGTACTTTATTTATGAACAAAGTGCTTGCATGCTAAATGATTTATTACCTGAATTATGTTTGTAAATCATCTGGGGTTGAATGTGAGTTATGAATACTTTATTTACGTAAAAAAGTTAAGAGAGTAAATGCATGCTAAATGATTTACTACTCGAATAATGTTTATAAATCATGCGGGCTGTATGTGAGTTATGCATACTTTGGTATAATAGTATATCAGTTCAGATTTACTGGATGTTGCAAGTCACATCTTGATGTACAGTTACTTGTTTGGTGAACAACTTATGTTCAACTGTTTGAGTCATGTTACTAGGGGTGTAATCGAGTTGAGCCAATTCGTGAGCTACTCGAGATTTGCTCGAAAAATATTTGAAATCGAGTAATCGACTCGTTATAAGTCAAGCTCGAGTAGTTTAGACTCATGTGTGACTGAAACTTGTGTACATGTATATTTTGAGAAATGGAGTATTCCATCCAGGGGATGTTTGGTTCGCAGAATGTTTCATAAGGAATTGAAATCTGTCAGGAATCAGAATTTGAATCCAAATCATGTTTGGTTGACTAAAAATGAAATTGGATCATAATTTGTTTGGTTTATAAATTTGTCACATGATTTATAATTAAATAAGGTCAAATGACAGAATACTTTAGTTGATTTTTCTTTATCATTCATCTCTTACTTTATATAGGTGGGTGGAATAGGGTGAGGGGTTGGGTGGGTTGAGGTATGGTGGGTTCCGTAGGTTGGTTTGCGATTAGGTAGGTGGGTAAGGTATGGGTATGAGTGGGATGGGTGGGTAGGGGTATGGCTGTATGGGTGGGTAAGGTAAATTATGGATAGGGGTGGTGTTCGTAGGGTAGGGGTAGGGGTAGGGGTAGGGTAGGGTGGGTCGGTAGGGTAGGGTGTGATGGGTGAAGGGTTGGTAGGGTGGTGTAGGTAGGGTAAGGGTGGGGTAGGTAGGTGTGGGTGGGGTAGGTAATGGGTGGGGTGGGGTGGGGTGGGTTGGTAAGGTAGGATAGAGGTGGGTGGTATGTGGGTAACATATGGGTGAGGGGTTGGTAGGGTAAGGTGTAGTGGGTATGGTGGTGGTGGAGTAGGGTGTGGTAGCCATTATAGGGTAGGGTATGGTGAGGGTGATGTGGGTATGAATGAAGTGGGTAGGGAGTTATAAATAACTTGAAATCACTTACTTTGTTCCTTGTTTTGCTGGTTGGTGTAATTTTAATAGTCTTACGAGGGTAATATAAGAAAGAGCAGCCAGCTTTCATGTTATTTCGAGTGATAAATTTCTATTATTTTCGTCTTATTTAAATATATATAATTTAATTGACAGTCATTAATCCTGATTAGTAGGCTAGCATGTAGAAAATGATGTGAATTTTTTTTTTATTGATTTAACATAGTCGAATTTCAATCTTTCATTATCTTATTAGTTAGATGTATGCAAATTCTCTTCTATAAAATTTAACCAAAAAATTTGTTTGGTCTTCTTTGAAATACATTGTTTGTAAAAACAAATCGAGTTTGGTGTTTTTTCTCTCATTTATTATGATTGTAAAATGATAATGAAGTGGGTTGTAAGAAACTCGATCATTATATTTAGACTAAATTACATAAATGGTCCCTGTGGTTTATATGAAATTACGGTTTTCGTCCCTGAAAGAATTTTATTACACCAGCAGTCCCTAAAATCGAAAAGTTGTAACATTTTGGTCCCTGAAACTAACGGCCGTTAACTTGAGCCGTTAGTTTCAGGGGCATTTTTGTCTTTTTGACTTTCAAGGACCATTTATGTAATTTTTAAACTTTCAGGGACCATTTATGAAATTTTCATACTTTTCATATATATTTATCATTTCTTTATTTTTTATAATTTAATTATCCAAATATAACATTTTATTTTTGTTTATTTTGTTTTAATCATTAATTTTTATTGTTATTATTAATGTTATTTTTTTTATATATTACTATAATTATTTATTTAAGATTATTATATGATAAACCTAATTCATTTTTTTCAATTATTTTTTTCATTTAAGAAAATTAAAAATAAAAACTAGTTGTAGTTTTTTCGTTCGGAAAATCTAAAATCGAAATGATTTATTTCTTTTCTCCATTCAAAAAATTTCAAAATATCAAAACGTGTTGAAACTTTTTTCGTTTGGAAAAAAAATATAATAAAAATGTTTCGAAGTTTCTTCATTGCAAATACTTAATAAATTTTTTTAATTCGAAATGGTTTGAAAAAAGAAAGAATTGGAATGGTTCGTTGCTTTTTAGTCACTAAATTCCAAATGGTTTATTGAAAATTTTGAAGTTGTATTGATTTTTTATCTACGTTTAATTAAAAATCAGAATGGTTCTTTTGTTTGAAAAAAAAATTAAAAATCATAATGGTTTACCGTTTTTTGATCAAAAAAATTAAAATCAAAATGGTTTGTCATTTTTTTTATAAAAGAAATTTTAATACAAGATGGTTATCGTTGTTTAAAAAATCAAAAATTATAGTGGTTCATCATTTATTGATCAAAAAAATTATCGAAATGGTTCATTGTTTTTTGATTCAAAAAACAATATTGGAGTGGTTCGTAAATTTTTTTATCGTTGTTGAATCAAAAAACGATGAACCAATATAATGAACCATTTCTTTTTAATTTTTTTGATTAAAAAACGATGAATCATTATGATTTTTGATTTTTTTTTAAACAATGATAACCATCTTGATTTTAATGATGAACCATTTTGATTTTAATTGTTTTGATCAAAAAACGGTAAACCGTTATGATTTTTGATTTTCTCAAACAAAAGAATAATTCTGATTTTCAATTAAACGTAGATAAAAAATCAATACAATTTCAATTTTTTCAATAAAAACAACAAACCATTTTTGGAATATAATTTATTTGACTAAAAAGCGATAAATCGTTCCAATTTTTGATTTTTTCAAACCATTTAGAATTAAAAATTTTTATTAATTATTTGCAATGAAGAAACTACGAAGCAATGTTGATTATATTCTTTTTCCAAACGAAAAAAGCTTCAACACGTTATTTTGAATTTTTTATAATGGAGAAAAGAAATAAATCATTTCAATTTTAGATTTTCCAAACGAAAAAACTACAACTAGTTTTTATTTTTATTTTTCTTAAATGAAAAAAACAATAGAGAAATATTTGGATCTCAATAAATAATTGAAAAAAATGAACCAGGTATATCATATAATAAACTTAAATAAATAATTATAGTAATGTATAAAACAAAAATAACATTAATAATAACAATAAACATACAAATGAAAATTAATGATTAAAACAAAAAGAATAAAATGTAATATTTGGATAATTAAATTATAAAAAAGAAAGAAATGTTATATTTATATATATATATATATATATATATATATATATATATATATATATATATATATATATATATATATATATATATATATATATATATATATATATGAAAAGTATGAAAATTTCATAAATGGTCCCTGAAAGTTTGAAAATTACATAAATGGTCCTTGAAAGTCAAAAAGACAAAAATGCCCCTGAAACTAACGGCTCAAGTTAACGGCCGTTCGTTTCAGGGACCAAAATGTTACAACTTTTCGATTTTAGGGACTGCTGGTGTAATAAAATTCTTTCAGGGACGAAAACCGTAATTTCATATAAACCACAGGGACCATTTATGTAATTTAGTCTTATATTTACTTTGATTGGTTATTTATTTTTTATGGTTAAAAAAAGTATATTGATGTTCTATTTGGTTAAATTTGATGTTTGATTAGCATTGTTTTTAGTTAGACGTATGTATGGTAAATGTATTGAATGTTTTAGTCTATATTATAAATTTTGTGTAATAATTTACTTATCAGAAAAAATAAGATCTTTAAAACTGTCGCAACACACAGTACAAATGTACAATAAACTCGTCGGGATATATTTGTTAAACATGGTTCATGGAACATATAAAAGTTTTCAATTGCGTATGATTGTTGACATGGTTTGATGAAGGATGTCTTTATTGTTTTTGGTTTATGAAAAGCTTAAACTCATAAAGCTTTAAAGTTTAAACCTACTGGTGTAAATGAGCTGGGCTACTCGAGCTCGACTCGTTAAAAGATCAAGTTAAAGGAGCTCGAGCTCGAGCCCGAGCTTCACATATGAAGCTCGCGAGCCTAAACGAGCTTAAACGAGCCTATATATAAATATATTTTTAAATTAATATATAATATAAAGATTAAATAAATAAAAAGAAAAAGTTACATATATTATATAAATATTAATTAAAAAACTAAAATATATAATAAACAAGTTGAGCCCGAGCTTTGAAAACTATTCACGAGCTGAGCTCGAGCTTTACATACAGAGTTCGAAACGAGCCGAGCTCGAGCTCGAGCCTGGTACTTTTAAACGAGCCGACCACGAGTTTAAACGGGCTATGCTCGACTCGTTTACACCCTTATAAATTAAACCTATGCTAGTATGCTTACATGGTGTGTATTCTAGATACTACAAGATATCGAGTTGGCAGGGGAGCGGAAGTTGGGTAAGCGGCATGAGTCAATTCATTAACGATAAAAATGTACAGAGACGGTGATGGTGATGGTAATGGTAAGTTAAGATAGGGTATTGGGTGAGACGTGGTATGTTTAGAATGTAGTCTACATTCTAGTTGTAATCCTTATATTGATTTGAGGCAGGGCCGGTCCAATTATTTTCGAGGCCCATGGACAAAAACTTAAAATGGACCCTATAAATATGCAGGTATATTTAAGATAATTAAAATTCAAGTAAAAATGATAAATTAACAACAAAAAACTTATAATTATATAATGTTAAATTTAAAACTTTTGCAAGTCAATAACCTTATTTAATCGTTAATAGGACCTAAGTATATAATAGGTTTTTTGAGAATGGAACCCTACGATTAATGGACACTGGGCGATTGCCCGTGTTGACCTTGCTCGGGGCCGGCCCTGATTTGAGGGTTTTCTTTTGTTCACGTCGTGGTTTTGGATATTACATAAGAAAAACTTTTGGGTTTGCTATTTTCAACGTAACCATTGATTAAAGGTGACTCACATAACATAGTGATTCGGTTGGTCAACTGTCAACATATGTAAAGGTCCAACTTTTAGTGTTTGGAGACCTAAGTGGCTAAAATCAGTATTAAATTTTATTGACAACCATTTTTTATGGATTACTTTGTTATCTATAAGTTTATAGAGATTAAAAAAAGGTTGTGAAAGTGTAAGAGCTAATGATGTAGTTAGTTAGAAGTTAATATAGCTAGTATAAAAATTGCATTTATATGTGTGTGAAACTTAAAGGGTAATTGTAAAAGATATTCAATTGAAAGAATTTATTTGCATAGTGTTAGATTCATCAATTCAATGATTTATCAATGTATCTTGGCTCAGTAGTGGATTAATTTAAAAAATCATTCATAGAAAGTTCAAGAAACCAAAGAAAATTGATAAAAAAACATCATGGAATAGAGTTGAGATTTTCATAATTTGAAAAAAATTCATATGACGTCCGTTTGATCTCATTATTGGATATGTTCTTCACGATGATGTAAGCTACTCTAAAATTTTCAAGTCCTAAATTATCACGAGCAGGAAGTAATCAAACATTTAAAAATACCTAAATTTTTCGGTTGCGTTCTTGAGTTTGATTTTTGAATTGGATTGGAGTTGGAGGCTACAAATTTGGACGTGTTTGAGGGATTATATTTCAAACATTTCCTAAAAATTTCAAAGCCTAATTCGATATACGTGAGGGTAATTTGATTTCGCAGTTGTTGAGTTCGTTTTCGAAACCGAACAGAGTTGAATCTTTAAAAATCGTAGCTATTTTTGTGTTTATCAGTTTGAGTTAATATTTTAATATGTTAAGCATGTATATAGCATGTTTGTTGTCCCAAAATTTTATGATCTAATTATCAATATCGAGTGAGAAATTATTGATTTATAAATCTGGTCCGAAAGATCTTGTTTGTTTGTTGAAATTAGATGAATTTTGTTAGAATAGATTCGATTTTTCAATTGGATTCAGTTGAGATTAGTTTTAAATTCTAATATTATCATTTTGGATATCAATTTTGTGATTTTTAGATTGTTATTAACTTGGTGTTCTTCTAGATTTTATGTGTAACCGTTTTTGTTTGATCCATTTTTGTTACTAATATGTGTTACAAACTTGTTGTCGTCTTTGGTTGTAGGTTATTAAAGATCAAAGATGCGTAAAGGTAGGATATTTGAGTGAAAATTGAAGTCAACAACACTACAATAACATATGAAAGACTCAAGAAAAAGGTTGAGAGATTCAAGAAGAAGCCTTTATCATTCGAGATTCAGACTTTATCATTCGAGATTTATGCTTCATCATTCGAGATTCAGGTCATATCACTCGAGATTTAGGCGATATTAATAGAAATTTATGACTCTTTTGTGTAAATTCAGAATTTCAAAGTTTGACTTTGACTTTTTAAATTTGACTACGACTTTTTAAGTTTGATTTTTTTACTTTTTAGGTTTGACTTTTATTTTTCTTGGTCTATTCCATTTTAGTACTTAATTATTCTTAATTTCAAAGTCTATTTTCAAGATTTATTATTCAGACTTTGAATTTGTTTCTTGTGCAGGTCGTTTCATGAAATTATGAGTTTTTTTGGCTTTTAATTTTGATTAAATTTTATTTTTGTTTGATTTCATTCAGTTTTCACAAATCTAACTAGATAAAATCTAATTTTGATTTTTATGATTCAGATCTTGAAGAGGTGAAACATAATTTACTAAAACTTCAAAAAAAAATTAAACAGAGATTTGAAAGTCAGTTATCATCAAGGAACCATAATTCTATATCTAAAGGACATAACCAGAAGACTATAGATCAGGGTTTCATGGCTATTGCAGAAGAAAATATTGTTCTACCTGATGATGTAACTATGCAACTGTAGGAGTTTGAGGTTAAAATGCAAACATAACGCTCTAACGCAAGTCGTTTGGCGCTTTGGAACACTGCCGATCGTCACCTCAAAGTGTGACAAAGATGGTTGAACAAGCAAAATGGTAACCTACAATATGAGAAGAAGAAGATAGTTTCTTTGGAACTTAAAGTGACAAATGAGCATGATCAAGTCTTGGATCTCAAATGTGACAATTCTAAGCTTATTAAAAGCCTAAACTGTTTGAAAATACTTCTCAAATGACCGATGGTGATCCTATTTCAAAGTTAACATTTGAGAAGTCTGAGCTGATTGCTAAATTTGTTGAATCTGAAAAGATGTATAAAAACAATTATGATATTTTGTTCGACTAAATACGTATAAAAAATTTGCTTTGACTGATGTCACAAGATTGAAGTCAGAAGTTTTGAGTTTTAAAGAAAAACAGAAAGTAATGAGTTCTGAGATTCAGATTCTTAAATTTGAAAATTTTGAAGTACCAAAGGAACTTGAAGATTCTAAACGTAAGAATTTTCAAAATACAACTCAATTAAAGTATATTTTGCCTGAACGTTTTGATTTGTACCCAAAAGTTGAAGATTTTGAAGAAGTACTTTCCAAGACAAAATTATGTTTCAAACAAATCTGAAGAATTGTTTACTTTTGAAAAATAGTTATGTCCAACTAAAAAATTATTTGAGAAGAAAAGAAACGAGTTCTTACTCAAATAACAAGATTTCAAAACGAAAATTCAAATTGTTTGAAAATGAGATAAAAATATTCTTAATTAAAGAACAATATTATTAAAACTGATTACCGATCGTTTAATAATGACAGAAATTCATATTTAGTCATTATTAAAGGATTAGAAAATCAAATATGTCATTTAATTAAAAAGAATGTAATATTTCCTCTTCTACAAATGATTCAATGGTTAAGAATTTTGAAATTTGTTTAAAAGATAAAATTGATTATTCTGGGTCATCTTCTGAAAGTAAAATGAGTTAGAAAATAGTATTGTGAAAGTGTAAGAGCTAATGATGTAGTTATTTAGAAGTTAAGATAGTATAAAATGAAAAATCTAAGGGATTTTTCATTATCTCTTGCATTCGTATGTATGTGAAACTTAAACTGTAATTGTAAAAGAAAAGCATTTAATGGGAAGAATTTATTTACATTCCAAGTGTTAGATTCATAGATCCTACGAATTATCATAATTGATCAACAAAAGAGGATCCAAAGAACTCCAAAAACAATGTGAGGCACATGCAACAATTCAAAATCGAATTGAAACATATGAAAGTATTGAAAATGAGAACTGAAACGAAAGGTGTCGGTTCTTCTAGTCGTCATTGAATTTTTCTTTCTACTACTACAATGAAAAAAATATAAAACCCCAAAAATTGGGTCAAGAGAGATCTAGTCGAAACCCAAAAATAAATAATATTGGAAGGTATGATTTATTTGTTTTTTAGTATAATCTCGAATTCTACACCCTAGTTGAGGGGTTAAGAGTATTATTTGGTTTGTTAAGAGTATTATTTGGTTTTAAATCCACCAAAATTTAAATTTAGCAACGTAGAAGGTTTGCCTTACAAAGGTAAGCTATTTTAATTTTTATCAAGTTATTATTTTTTTCGTTTCATTTTGTCATTTGGGTTCTTTCCCAAGGCTAGAACTCATGATTAGCTTTCGTAACTAAATTGTGTGTGAAATATCAAAATGTTGATCAAGGAACGATGTTAAGGTTGACATGGACGCAATAGGCCCTTAGGTGACGTTTGGTTCACTAGAATCCGAGGAAATTGGAGGGTAAAAGAATCCAATTCCAGTCAATTAATGTATTTGGTTCAACTATAAAAAAGAATTGAATTCCATCAAACTTGAAATTTTTCAATGAATGAAGGAAAATAACATTACTTCACACTATGGATGAAATTCAATTCCTTTGAAAAACAGAAAGTGGTTGATTACAAAAATACCCCTTACGTGTAACACACTATCTCTACCCACCCTACCCTGCCCCATCCCACCCACCTCTACCAACCTACCTATGCTATCCAACCTATTCTCACCTATTACCCACCATACCTACCCTACCCACCATACCTACAATATCCACCTACCCATCCCTCATCCATCATACATTACCCACCCAACCCAACCCACCTACCCCTACCCTACCTACACTATCCAATCTACTTTTACCTACTACTAGGGGTGTAAATGAGCCGAACTACTCGTGAGCTACTCGAGCTCGAATCGTTAAAAGCTCGAAAAAAACTCGAGTTAAACGAGCTCGAGCCGAGCTCGAGCCTCAATTTGAGCAGCCCGAGCTTCACATGTCGAGCTCGCGAGCCTAAACGAGCTTAAACGAGCCTATATATAAATATATTTTTAAATTTATAAATATATAATATATAGATTAAATTAATAAAAATAAAAAGTTATATATAATATATAAAAGATTATATAAATATTAATTAAAAATATTAAAATATATAATAAACGAGTCGAGCCCGAGCCGAGCCCGAGCTTGGAAAACTATTCACGAGCCGAGCTCGAGCTTTACATACAGAGCTCGAAACGAGCCTGATACTTTTAAACGAGCCGAGCTCGAGCTTAAACGGGCTCGGGCTCGGCTCGGCTCGTTTACACCCCTACCTACTACCCACCATACCTACGCCTACCCATCCCTCATCCATCCCACCCTACCTACTCTACCATATCCATCTCATCATGTTTCCACCTTAGAGACTTATCTACATCTACCCACCCATCTCATCCTATCCTACCAACGAATTATGAAATTGGATTTCAATTTCATTTTTAGCCAACCAAACATGATTTGGATTCAAATTCCAATTCCTTGCAGATTTTAATTCCTTAACAGATTCCAATTTCTTTTAAAACATTCTACGAACCAAACGCCACCTTAGAGTACTTAATTTTCAGCCATAAATTCCCTTATATATACTGGGGTGAGTTCAATGGAAAACCACTATGCACATGAAAACTGTGAAAACCTACGCATACCGTCCGATTTGGTGCATTTCATGAAAAACGCGGTGGCATGATTATAAATAAGGTGATGCATCACGCGGGATTTTGATGCATCACGAGAGAAATTTGATGCATCATGCGAGATTTTGATGCATCACGCAGAGAATTTGATGCATTTGTGGTGGTGCAGTGCGGTTTTCGCAAGTTTTCATATGCATTGTGGTTTTCCATTGAACCTCCCTCTATATATACTTATCTCTCAATTGTAATTTTTAATATGAAAATCATTAAGAGATACATCCTAGTGCGACCATGGATGACGTTGTTTTCGGACTAGAATTGAACCATGTAGCATAATGTGTTTTTTTTTAATCATTGTTTTGTAATTTACTCTTCATTTGTGATTATTAACCGATATGTGTTATCTCGTATTTGTACGTAATTGCAGATTTCTCAATACTACGAGGGAGTCACGTTTATTGAAGATGGATCAAAAGAGTAGGGATCAACATATATATGTGGAAATAGAGAAACACAATTGCTAGAATTCAATTCCTCTCCGAGGACTGTCTTTTGGATTCAAAGCCAAAGACTTTTTCTGGACATTTCTACCAATATGAATAATAGGTTGGTAAAATTCGAAGCTAAATTTTCTAAAACGACAGGGTCTCACATTTGAACTTGTTTGACCAAGTTTTGGTTTCTTTCAATTCCCTTTGTATTTACTGGAAATAGGATATTGAGATAAAAGTTTGTTGTGTTTTAACCCTTTTTGGTATGTTCATCTTATAATACATTACAAAATTTTGTGGTCGAAAAGGATTCTAAGTATTCAACCATCTTCTTTGCAATCTTATTACTTATTATTTATATTAATTAGTTGATTTGATTATACTTTGAACGAAATGCTTTTGACTCGCTATTACGGATTTTATTATACTTTGAATGAAATGCTTTTGACTCGCTATTATGGGAGCATAAATATGTTTGGGACGAAGATGAACGAGTGTGTTTGTGTAAGTTTAACCGTGCTAATAAATGAACAAAAGCAATTAAACGGATTACTTATTATGTTTGCGACATTATTTGTGAAGAAGGTAGCATTGTTCATTTGTTTGTGTCTTTTTATGTCTGTTTATCTAAGATGGTAAATGAACACACATGAACACATACAAATGCATTACTTGAACACAAATGAACAAACACATTCGTTCATTAAGAATGTAAATGAACATATATATATATACACAAATGGCAGAGACGTGGAGTGAAAGCTCGAGATATGGATATATGTAGACTGAAAAAACTGTAGAGTACTGAACATCCATAGGTATAACGTATTATATTACATCTATTTAGAGGGTGTTTGTATTTGCGTTTGAAAAAGTGATGTTTTGTTTTGATGACTAATAATCAAATAATAAGTGTAACAAAAAGTTCTGCCGGAAATGTAGTGTTTGGTTTTGCTTCTGCTGTTTGCTATCACAATCATCAAATAATCAGTTTATGTTATATAGAGGATGTTTGGATTTACGTTTGAAAAAGTGTTGTAGTGTTTTAGAAAACTAGTAATCAGATAATAGTTGTAACCAAAAGTGATGTCGGAAATGTAGTGTTTGGTTTAGCTTATGCTGTTTGTTATCATAATTATCAAATAATCAGCTTTTAAAGTGTTTAGATATGCGTTTTAACTTGTAAAATGACCAAATAATCACTTATTAAGCAAATAAGCTACATTTGTTAACTTATAAGAAAGTGTGGTAGGATTAACGTTAAACGCAAATAATCACTTATTAATGTATGCAATCCAAACACTTTAAACCAATTATTTGTGTTATTGTAACGTAATAAGCTAATAATCTCGTTCATAACGCAAAACAGACACCCTCATAGTATAAAAGGGATTCAAGAAAACCCTAATAGACCCTAAACCCATCTAAAATTGAAACTAACATAGTTATGAGTCAGTGGAGAGTTCTTTGATCGGAGACGGTGGAAGGAACTATCACAGATATTATTAATTAGGTAGTACTGGTGATGCTTGAGCATGTAGCAGTGGAGAAAGATCGACATTAGAACAATAAGATTTGAAAGAACATATTTGAAACCATTCGATGGAACGAACAACAAGATCTGAAACCACAAATGGACGATGGAGATACATTAGTGGAGAGTTCGTACCAATGAGGTTTAACTCATTTGGTATGAAAGGTGACATGTTATAAAAATTAATTTATAATAGAAAAATTGACAACACCAAATTAACATGCCCTACCAGTTATAAAAATTATAAAAATGATTTTTAATAGAAAACTTAATTACTCAAAGTGAATAAAAAATTATAATAACATAAACAGACAACTCCTCATATATATTACTTTGCAATATGATAACATTGTCTCTTAATATTCAAACTCTGGATGCTGTTTTGGTTCCCTTTGACAACGATAGGAGGAGAGATCGATAGAATTGAATGATGAGAGCCAGTGAGAAGGGTTTTTTAACATACAAAAGGGATTGTCAATTCTGAATTGGGACACTTGATGATGATCTTAATTAGGTGTGTATACTTGCATCAACCATATTCGTATTAATTTGATTGCTCGCAGAAATTAGCATGGTATTATATATTTTTTCATTGTACTATAAATTAATGTAAAATAGTAACCATGGTCATAATTAAGGTCATTTAATGATATATATGTCTAATTTGAATTTTTCATACATTTTTTAAATAGATTTAATGTTACATTTTGAATAACTCGATCAAATTGAAATGTTGTTTTAAAATTTAAAATGGTAATTGACAAATATCCAAGTTGAAAATGACAAGTCATGACATGCTTAAAAATACCAAGTAAGATGTACATTTATATACTCATTTAATAGTATTTACTAGTTTATTGAAACATGTATTAGATAAGTATATATTTATAATTAATTATAACTTTATAAATATATAAACTTAAAATATTATTAAAAAATAATAAATACTAATAATACAAAGACATAGTGAATTTATTGAAATTTTATAAAAGTATGAAACATATTATAAATTTTCAAGCATTAGAATTAGATTTTTATTATTTCTGATGGTGGAATTTGGTCCTTAAAGTAATTAAATTTATTTACTAAGACATTCTTAGTTAATTTAGATAAAAATTAGTATGAAATAATTTAATTAATGACTTATAATTAATTACATGAAAATGTATTACTAGATAGGGTTGGTTTTATTTTAGTAAGAATAGAAAGGAAACCTAAAAATGATGCATCAAAAGCATGACACGTGACAGTATAATATTCTTGTTTATTATATACATGTATGTATGTAAATTTGGGTTCAACTACTATTAGTTTTGTGGAGTACCAGAGGTACCACGCTTAAAAAAAATAAATTTTTTTCATAATCATGTTTAAATTAATAATACAAGACTACTTATAAAAAATCACACATAAATACAAACTAGAACTATTTGAAACGTGCATGTTCACATGAACTGCACGGTTGTGAATGTATTTCACAAACGTATGTTCACACTAAACATGTTCACATAAATTTATTCACGTTCATATGACTTTTAAGATGTTAGAAAGTGTGAATGTATAATTTTGTCCAAATAGTCATATATTATTAATGAATATGTGAATATATTTTTTTTTAGAAACTTTTTCTCGGAGCATGTTCACATCCTAAACTCATGTGTTCACATGTACTCACACCACTTTGCATTTTTTAGGTATTCACACGAACCGTATTCTATATATGCATACATACATACATACGTACATACATACATATATATGTGCATCGGAAAACTTTTATGCACCTTAGGGCCCTTCAATGCATCACAATCTTCATTAGGTGTAATTCTGGAAAACTAAATTTGTTTTATTCTAAAACTAGTTTATTACTCGCGTATTACGCGGATGTTTTAATTATAGTTGTTTAAATTAAAACATAAAAGTATTAATTTTATTACAAAAAAAAAACAAGAATTATATTATTTTTATACATAAACTATAATTTTTCTAGTTTTCTAGATACACATATGAATGATAATAAAATTTTTATTATTATCTTTAAACTTCTATTATATTGTAGTTATCAATTATTGAAATATGCATACTTGATTTGAATTGATTTTGAAACTTATTATATTATATGTAAATTTAAAAAGATATGATTAATATATTATTTGTTTTTCTAAATATGATCTGCCATGCGTAAATTGTTGGGTGATGACATACGACATCACGAGAACAAAGTAAAATTCTTTATTATTATTTTTAAATTATAAATTATAATTAGGATTAAAACATGTAACATTTAATTTAAAGTTTAAAAATAAAAAATTATTTTGTAAATCAATTAAATAATTCTAGATAAAACATTTAGGTAAGTTAGAGGTTAAGTTAGAAAACATTTAAATCATTTATTTATATTAGTAATCTTTTAGTTTCTTTAAAAATCAATTATATAAATTAATTGAAAGATTTATATTAGACAAAATGAGCGAGAAAACAAAAATTAGAGAGCTGAGGGAGTGACACGTGTCACAGATTATTTTGCTTTATGATATATATAGATTAAATCTAGAGTAAATTACATAAATGGTCCCTGTGGTTTGCATAAAACTTTGGATACGGTCCCTGTGGTTTCAATTTTGCATAAACGGTCCTTATTATCACTGTTTACTTGCGAAAATGGTCCCTCTGTCGTTAACTTTAACAAACAAGTGGTTAAATCTTTTATAATGACCATTTTACCCTTTTCTTTGATAACATTTTGGTCCCTCAAGTTTGTAGTTCATTTTAGTTTTGGTCCCTCAAGTAAATTTTTTTATTTAACTCTTCTATTATTATATTATTATTATTATAACTATTATTATTACTTATTATTATTATTATTATTTTTTTACGTATTAATTTTTTTGTTTATTGAGTTTCCTATATGTTAACATATTGTATAATTTAAATTACAAACTTAATTATTTTTTTATTATAAACAACCCTATCAAATTAGAATCCATTTTTTTAGCTTTTTCAAATGAAAAATACGAATATTTTATATTGTAGTTTCCAAACCGCAAAATTTTGAACCTTAAACTTTTATTTTTTTTTTTTCAAACGAAAAGAAGTTACTAACCATACATGTTTTGAGTTTTTTCATTTTAAAATGTAAAAAGCTACGAAAACCAATCCGTTCTTTATTTCTTTTCTGACCAAAAAATTCAACCCATTTCGATTTTTGTTTTGGAAAACGAAAATAAATACAAACAATTCTGTTATTAGTTTTTGCAAACGAAAAAACCACGAATAATTTTGATTTTCTGTTTTTCCAAACAAAAATCAATTTATTTTTCTAGTTTTTCAACCAAACCATTACCTTTTATATTTTTTCTCCGAACGAAAAACTACGAACCATTATGCTTTTAAAGTTATTTAAAAAAATGAAATAGTGTGTAGCCTTTTTGTTTGGAAAAACTAAAAAAATGGAATGGTTTTTAGTTTTTTACTATTGAAAAAAGTTTAAAACGTAATGACCAGAATAACATAAAAATCGAACAAAAAAATAGACCCATTTTGATTTTTTAGCTTTTTCCAAACGTACAAAATACGATTTTTCAAAAATGAAATAGTCTATTTTTTTTTTGTTCGGTTTTTATGTTATTCTAATCATTACGTTTTTAACTTTTTCCAATCGTAAAAAAACTACAAACCATTTCATTTTTTTGTTTTTCCGAACAAAAAGGTTACACACTATTTCATTTTTTTAAAAAACTTTAAATCGTAATGGTTCGTAGTTTTTTGTTCGGACAAAAAAAAAAGTAATGGTTTGGTTCGAAAAACTAGGGAAAAAAATAGTTGTTTTTTGTTTGGAAAAACTGAAAATCATAATTATTCGTAGTTTTTTCGTTTGCAAAAACTAATAACAGAATTGTTTGTATTTACTTTCGTTTTCCAAAACATAAAATCGAAATATGTTGGTTTTCGTAGCTTTTTACGTTTAGAAAATGAAAAAAATTAAACAAGAATGGTTAGTAACTTTTTTTCGTTTGTAAAAAGAAAATAAAAGCTTAAGATTCAATTTTTTTTGGTTTGGAAAACTACAATATAAAATATTTGTATTTTTTTCATTCGAAAATGCTAAAAAACGAAATGGATTCTAATTTTTACGTTTAGAAAATGAAAAAAATTAAACATGAATGGTTTAGTAACTTTTTTTCGTTTGTAAAAAGAAATAAAAGCTTAAGATACAAATTTTTTTAGTTTGGAAAACTACAATATAAAATATTTGTATTTTTTCATTCGAAAATGCTAAAAAAACGAAATGGATTCTAATTTGATACTATTGCTTATAATAAAAAAATTAGTTTGTAAATTGAAAAATATATTAAAATATAAATCAATAAATAATAATAATAATAATTTTTATAATAATAATAATAAAAGAGTTAAATAAAAAATTTACTTAAGGGACCAAAACTAAAATAAACTACAAACTTGAAGGACCAAAATGTTATCAAAGAAAAGGGTAAAATGGTCATTACAAAATATTTAACCATTTGATTGTTAAAGTTAACTGCAGAGGGACCATTTTCGCAAGTAAACAGTGATAATAAGGACCGTTTATGCAAAATTGAAACCACAGGGACCGTATACAAAGTTTTATGTAAACCACAGGGACCATTTATGTAATTTACTCTTAAATCTATTTTAATTAAGGAATTCCAGTAATCAATAAATCCAGAATTCCTATAATCAAGCAAATTTAATTTAATCAAACCATTTTCAAATTTTGAACATATAATTCCTATAATGCGCCAGCACCGACGCCACCACCACCTGTGCTGCTGCCACCACCACTTGAACCGCCACCGATGAAACAAATATGATTTTTCGATGTAGAACGTTTATTAAAGAAGATGAAGATGATGCAGAAAATTTTCGATGAAAATGGTCGTGATGCATCGTCATCTTGTGAGTATTAATCTGTTTTGACATAAAAATGAGACATTCTTTGTTGGAATGGTCGTGATGCATTGTCATTTTGATGAAAATGATGCAGCACGTTTTCAATAAAACTGGTCGTGATGCAACGTCATTTTAAAGGATGAATGATAACGAATGACGCGAACATGAATTATGAACGATGATGATGATGAAGATGCATCAACATCATCTTCTGTATGTGATTTTTGATGTATCATCGTTTTTTTTTAATTTGGATATGTATGGTTTTTAAATTTTGAATTATGTATCAATTATGGAATTTTAAAATTCGAATATAAAATTGATTAAATTTTAAATTCTGAGGAAAAAATATACCTGAAATACCCCTATGCATATATTTTTAAGTGATGCGTGATGCATTATTTAATGATCACATATGCATCTAATCTAAGGGTTACGATTGGTTTTACAAAGTTTTCCGATATATAGACACATGAATTATACTGTTGTTTATAACAATGTACACTGGTGATGCATCTCATATTCTCATTAATTTGCTTAATTAACAAGAGAAGATCATATCTCGTGTGGAGTGCATTCAATCATAAAAGTAGGGGAGGAGAACGAATTCCGGTCTACATCCTGCACCCATATATATATATATATATATATATATATATATATATATATATATATATATATATATATATATATATATATATATATATATATATATATATAATCGATGCACAACGTTTGACAAAGGATTGCACACTTAAAAGTTGATAAAGTTATCTGAGACCAAGTCGGAAATGCAATTGTTGATTAATTTGGTTACATATGTTGATTTGCACTTTGGTATTTCACAATAGTACGTGTATAAGATTATGAGGACGATCGAGAATGACCCTCGTATGTATAATCGCGCGATGCACAACGTTTGACAAAGCATTGATAGCAGTTTAAGTCGATTAAGTTGCTGGAGCCAACGTCAGAAACGAACGTGCTGATTAATTTGGTTATATGTCGATTTGCAATTCAAAATTATGTATTTCACATGGCCGTAACAGTGAAGATACAATAAATATCCTCATCAAATCACAATAGGATGAGATATGGATTTAAATATTTGACTAAGCAGTCCAGATATGGCATATGAAGATTATGGAGGTTTAAGTCTCGAACACATCAAAGACGAAAATAATGGCGCTCTTCTGGCAGCAAAATAAATAAATTAATCAAAGAATACATATACGGGGGCGTTGTGGCAAAATCTGGCATACAGATATTAGTTTGATTTTCAAAAGCAGTTGATATATATACATACATATATACACATGTAGACAATCTAGAGAGAATTGAATCCAGACTCCAGCTAGATCCAGCAACAACCGATCGAAGCTACCGTCGAAATAATTTTTTGTAGTTGAAAACGATCTAGATCATGTCGACATCGCCATGAACAGAAGAAATGAAAGAAGAAAGAAAAAAAAAGCAGATCTCGTAGAGAAGATGGTTTGAAAACGGTGATTCGGCAGATTGGCTGATAAACATAAGAAAAGCTAGGAAAAAACTGGAAGAAGCATTTAAACATGAATTTCAATTCCTCCCGCCAACAGGAGGATCAGATCTCGTATTCTCGTGTGTGTACCTTTCACCGCTCGAAAACTCATAGAGTCTGTTGTTTCCAGAGAATGTGAAAAGAGCTACATCAACATCGCACATGACCGAAAGCTCGTAAGCTTTTTTCATCAATCCATTACGTCGCTTCGAGAACGAAACGTGACGGCTGCTTCTATCTTCGATCCGTTTCAGCTCAACCTTCCCTCTCCCCATCGAAAACCCTAGAAATTTGTTTCAGAGACTGAGAGCAGGAGCAGAATATGGGGTTGCTTTATACAGGGAAAGAAAGACAGGTGGAAGGGAGGGCGATTCGTGCGTTCGTGGTCAGGAAATTGAACACCCCGTTTAGTGGTTGAAAACACGTGACATGTGTCTCTCCCGCTCATTCCCGCGGTGGAGAACGCGAGTGTGCAATTTCAACGAGTGCGCGAGTGAGTGAGTGGAAGGGATAAACACAATTTATTGAAAATATCTTTTTTTATTTTTGGTGATTTTACGTATTTGGTCCCAGCTCAGGCCACGACTCCCTGCTAATTCCCTCAAAGCGATTCCACGTCACCAATTTTAGCCCCACAACAAGACGTTGTCTTTGGCTATCCACCAATAAGGACTCGACAGCGTTCTGGATAAAACCACTCTGGCTTTTTAAAATACCACCTTGAATAAGGTGCTGCACTGGATCTTCCCAGAAAAAAAATATATCATCACTACTTAATTTTTATTCGAGGAAATTTTTATTATAAACAACACTTTTCGAAAAACACGTTTAGATTTACTGATTTTTATTTTAATTTTTAAAATTACAAAATAATTTTAATAATTGTTTTAAGGATTTCACTTTTAGGGAGTCAAATGAGAACCGACTTTAAAATGAAGACGGTAAAAACTAATAATAATACGACATGTTATCAATAATAATATACATCATCAATGTTATTTTGGACATTTATAAATTTAAATTAAATTATAAAATAAAAAAAAGTTAATTTACTCTCCCAATTTTCATAGTTGTATCATTAAATCTCTCTCTTTCCACCATTATTATTTCACATTTCAAAACTAAATCTTTGTCTCTCACGTACACTCTCTCCCCGGTGGTGACACACACCACCATCTTCTCCGGCGTTCTTCCACTTTTTCGTGGTCACCGCCGTTGTAATATCATCAACGTCAATAAAGTGAACCTAACACCACAACCCAGCACCAACGTCAATGACGTGAACTGTGTACCGCCGCCGCCGTGAATCGCTTGATTGAACCGTGAATCGACGCTCGCCTCCTCCTCATCATCTTTTTCTTAAACCGTGAACCGTCGTTCGCCATGAACCCTCTGCCTTCGTGAACCGTGTACCACAACGCTGTGAATCGCTTGCTTGAACCGTGAACCGCCGTGAACAACTCAAATTCCAAACCATCCGCCTTCGTGAATCACGGTGGCGTCGTGAATCATTGTAGATGTTATGAATCACGGTGTGCCATTGAACTGATTCACAATAAGTGGTGTCATCAAAAACGGTGTTGTAAACCATAAGTTGTGTTGTCGAAATCGGTAGTGTCATGAATCATGATGATTGTTGTGAATCACGATGGTGCCAACGAAATCGGTGTTGTCTGATTCACAATTAAAAACCAACAGAATTAATTTAAAATATATGGTGCACAATGATCAAAAAGCCCTTTGATTAGATTCCACCTCATATAATATTCAACTTATACAATTTTGTCACATTGTTCTTATTGGTTGATTCACAAAATAAAATAATTTTATTGGTTCTTATCTTCCTCATTTTAATCACGGTCCTCATTTTATCCTCACCTTCCTCTTTCAAGTTTAATTTAGTCATCTCAAATTTATTTCTAAAATATGATAAGAAGAGTTAAAATATAAAAAGACAAAAAATATTTACAGCGCAATTAAACACATTTTCATATTCAAAATTTGTTTTCATAAAAACAATCATGTTTTTAGGTTTTTTTTTTTTTTTTTTTGCAAACTACACACCGAAAATATTATGTCGGGCATTGCGATTTATCAAGTACAAGTAGGGGTGTTATTCGATGCCTAAACCAAACACAAATTAAAATTTTTTGAATTTTAAAACAAAGAAACAGTTCGGTCTTTTATTTTTTAGATTATGTCAGGCATTGCGATTTATTATGTTTTTGGTTTATATCAGTGACTATTTTGATTATTTCATGGGGCACAAGTTTTTGGCTTAAACCCGGAAACAGTTGATTGTTGTTCTTTACTAAAATTGTATTTTTCCCTTATTAAACTTAGGCCTGATTTAGTACTTTGATTTATTAAAATTGAGTCTTAGTTAATAGTTACTATTTAGTTTGTTTGATATTTTAATTTAGGGTTAACATTGAAAATACCACACAGACATTATCGATTTATCGATTTAAGTCATTGGACTTTACGTTCGAGTGTTCAAGTCATTTAACAACTTTTGTCTAATTTAAAATTATGTATATATTTAACATGGTATATGTTTGATGTGTAAAACAATCAGCTCGGTGATTGGTTTAATATTGAAAAAAATTCCAAATTTTACGATTAAGTCGTCGTACCTTTTTAACTGTTTAAGTCCTGCATCATTTGCTGATTAATGATCTGCTAAACAAGTAAAATATATAATTTTGAATAAAACAAAATTCGTTCAGAGATTTAAACACACAGACAAAAAAGTCAATTAATTAACATTTTAACATCACAAATATCAATCAATATATGGAGTTGAAAAAATTACATGTGAATTTGAATAAAAGAAGCTAGATACCATGGAACGTCTCGAAAAGGGTTGGAGTAAAGTAACCTAAATTTTTAAAAAAAAAAAATTAAATAAGAAATTGGTCCAATTCGGGTTTTTCTAAGGGTGGTGATTTAGTCTCATTTAAACAAATGGGTCAAACATGCCGACAAACAAAAGAGAAAACCCATACATGATGTTAAAAAAATTTTAAGAACACAATTGGTCTCATATATATATTTCTAAGATTTCATATTAACGTTTTTTTTTATAGAAAAATGGGTTTTATCCTATTATTTTAAGTGTGTGTCATTTTGATTCGCCTAATCCGTTTGGCCTGTTGGAGTGAATTGTCTCCAAATTGATTACCTCCTTCAGTGATCTCCCATATCTTACAAAACCAAGTCGTGTACCGTCCGGTTTGCAACCCCTACTACATCTGCCTTTACGTACGATATTTACTATATTTCGTACGTTTCGGATATAGCACGTCCCCTTTCTTTTTATCTCTAGTTTTTCCAAATTGGTTTTGAGGGGCAATCTGAATTTTTTGTTTTTGTTTGTGTGTTTTTTTTTTTTTTTTTTTGCCCACCCCTATACCGAAATCAGATGGTGGGCCAATGTTTTTATCGCACCAAATGTCTTCCCAAAAGTATCTCTACCATTTGATGATTTGAAATCCGTTTTCTTGTCCCATTAAATATATCAGTACCCAAGTCATGTATACATCTGCAACCTATATGTATTAAATTTTAATCCATACATAAATTAGATTCCAACCTACATCTCTAACCAATACTAAAAACTATAATTTATCATCACCGTCAACTATATTAATACATAAGTAGAAATTAGTGTTACATAAAAAGTAGTATACTAGAAACACGTTCAAGGTTGTTTTAATCAATGCGATCCTCCATCAATATTTTTACGTCCCGATATTAGATGAAAAAAATTCAAGAGATTTTGTAATTATATTGGAGTCCTTATTTTAGAAGAAAATGTGATTTGTACAAAAAAAATCTTTTCTCCATACACAACAATTTATATAAATATATTATTTTACCCTTAATATCACATTTATCAACTTTACATTTTTATCCACTTATAATAAGAGTAAAATGGTTTATTTATATAAAATTGTTGTGTACGAAGAAAATGTGTTGTGTACAAATTACCTCCTATTTTAAAATCATCCTTTATTTGTTGAGATTTCAAGTCACAAAAGTATCCTGACTTTCGAAAGATTTGAATGTCATGTAAACTAATCTATAATCTATAAATACTATTAAATATTTAAATCTATTCTATAAATACTATTAAATAAGGAAATAACATGTCACGTGTACAGTAGTGCTCTCATTTGATTTGTCACATGTCACATTCTTCTTTTGCTACATCATTTACTAAATTTAATTTAAAATTTTAAAGCAAGTCAAATTAATCCAAATCTAATATGATTAATTTAACAACTAAGTAACTAAAATTAAAAAAACTCTATTATTTTTATAATTATTGTATTTTACATGTTTATAAATATTTATTTATAAAATTAATTGAGTATTAACCTAGTTATTTTATAAAATATCATTAAATTCAAATCTTATGAGTTTAGTTGAAATTCAACAACCAAACAAATCCTTCTAATTTCATTATGAAAACATATTACCAATATTGACAACTATGGAAATAACATCGATATTAATACATTTTTTTGGGCTAAAATACAAAATAGATATTGATATTTGTCTAAATTGACATTCTTTATATAGTTAATAACAGTGAATTATATTTAAAAAAAAAAGAATTTATGAATAAAATTATTCTTTCTTAAATAATCTTATAATCTACAATTCAAAGATAAGTACTGATCACACTTCAAAATTCGATCAAATGGAATTTGAGATAAGATAATTACAAAAATAGTTAAATTTTAGTGGAGCATGTCTCAATAATATATTATTGTTTTTCTTTTCTTCATGTTTTGTACAAAATAAGTACATTTTTATTAATGGATTCTGCTAATCCACTTTCTTAATTAGCTATAGTCCAAGTATTAATTTAAAAGCAAATAGTCCAATTTAACAAATATTAATTTAAAAGCAAATAGTCCAAGTAACGCATGAGTATGATTCAACAAATATATATTAATTTGTCATACATAATAATTCTATATGAGCATTGTTATATCTACACCTCATTCTCTTAATTTTTACGAATTAAGTATATATACACCCCTCTTACATGTTTTTCGTGAATAACGTGAAAACGGTTGATTAAACTTAATTATTCTCTCACATTAAGAAGAGTTGTATGATTAAAATTTTAAAATGGTGTACTCTTTTTATAAAAATGACCAATCTATCTTTAACTATATATAGAGACATTCATAGTTAGATAAATGTTCACACATCAAGTTTTAAATAAAATCCTCTAACTAAAAGGTATACATATAACATGTCATGCTCGTCTAAACTTTAAAGAGAGTTAAAACATAACTATACGTTACGTTAGACGAGCGTGACACTCTATGGATATTATATAAACTCCACTCTAATGGTACACATGTCACACTCGTCTAACATAAAAATTAATTATATAAATAAAAACATTAATACATAATAATATTATAAATTTAGGTCATGTGAGTGATATCGTGATAGTGTCAATTAGTCATTTTTAAATGATATGAAATGTGACATCTTAAGTTTTACATGATATGAAATATGATTTGACAAAGTGTCAATTAGTCATTCATGCCTAGAAGAATACAAGAGGTTTTCATGATGTTATGACATGTACAATCTTGACAATGTATTCTACGTCCACCACAAAAGAAATGTCATTTAGTGAAACATGTTTCTAATGACACAAAAAAGTGTCACTATATGTCTATATCTTACTTTTAGTGTCACTTATGAAAAAAAGAAGGTATAGAGCAATTTTTTACTCACACTTTTCTAAAATAGTGACACAAAAATTTTGTCACAAAAATATGTGAGGCCTATACCCACATACATTTTTAGTCATTATATATCTATACTCATTATTAGATTCAATTTCATCGTTTATTTTTAATAAACAAATACCACCTTAAAAGTTATTAAAAGATCTTAACACACTTTTGCTTTTGAAAAATGTTCACGAGAACGACAAGACTATCATAAGAATGATTCGACTATTTGAATAAAGTGGACCCACAACTTAATTATTGAGGTTCATACCTATCTTATATCCATGTATCTCTCATTAACCACACTATAAATAACCTAACCACATGGCTCAAGTGCTCACCCAACCCATAAGACCGGCCTCAAGCCAAAATACAAACACATAGCCATATATACTGAACCAATTTAATGGACTCGAACACGAAGATGCGCAAAGGGTTCATGAAAGGCAAAATGGGCATGGCTTTCTATAGAGCCTCCAAGCCTTCCACCCCCATACAACCATACACAACAACCATCAAGTCGGTTAAAACAAGCCCGACGACTCAATTAAAACCCGCATCGGCCATTAGTCAAAAGACCACTATGCCACCAACGTCGTTGATCATGAACCAAGAGAAGGTGAACCCTCAACCGAAGCAAAAGGTCACGTACATCATCCCACAAACGACTGGTACGTATGGCGTGTTTGACAATCCGTATGGTGTTGCGGTCGATGAAGGTGTTGATGCGAAAGCTTCGGTTTATATCTCTTGTGTTCAAGAACGATTTAGACTTGAACATGTTACTACTGAATTGATGGAGCAGGCTAGTTAACCAGTAGTTTTTTTCTTTTTTTTTTTAAAATTGATTAATATGGGAAGTGTTTTATTTTTGTTCTTCGATCTTTTTCTCATTTTATGCATGACCTAAGAAGCAATTTATATAATACCCATGTAATAAAATTAAATCAACAAGACGAATGAGAGACCATTATCATAAATTTGTGTATATTTTATACTTTAGAAAGTTAGAGGTCGGGGCGTTTGGTTCGTAGATTTTATTATTTGAGATTTGCATTTTGTCAAAGAATCTGCATTATGCAGCATTTGCATTTGTCAGGATTTTGTCAAAGAATCTGCACTATCTTATAGAAAAAGTTTGTTAATCTGAAAAATGCAAGGTAACTGGGATTTAAAATCCTAGGGGGAGGCTGAGTATTTAAATAACAAAGGGATGACTTTATGCAATCCTGAGATTTTAAATCCTTACTGAAATCTGTGAACCAAACACAAGATTTTAAATGCAAATCCCAGTGAATCCCAGGAAATCCGCGAACCAAACGCCCCCTTAGATTTACAAATGTGTTAAGCTATAGTTATCGGGTTCACGACCATTATCATATATATGTATTTGCTTCATCTCCATTAATTATCATCACCTCCAACTCGCATGGAACCCGCTACATCTGTAATTCGGAAGGCAGCTGCGCAAAAGCAGCATCGACTGACAGACCCAACAACTTGATTGGAATCTTGTCGACACAGCCTGTGCAATTTGTTTTCCTAAGACCAAATTAACCAGATTTCCCAACCCTGATTGTTGAAATTAGAAAATCAATAGCGAGAATTAACTCCGACACAGCCTGCGCGATTCGCTAAAAGGTGAAAAGGGACAGGAAGCTTTCAATGAGATATTGAGTAGGCAAACCGTATTGCGAACATGATGAGTGAAGGAGACTGCCTTTTTGTTACGAACTTGTTGAATAGTGGAGTATATGATATGACTTTCGATTGGGAAAACTGATATGGATCT
>JAANYP010007815.1:0-176791 GCA_020465985.1 Centrapalus pauciflorus | reverse complement strand
TACTAACTCAACACGAATAAACAAGCCAAGGCACACGAGCGCGGCCGGAATTGTGGTCGCGGGCTCCTCGTCGCGGCCAGCCGTCGCGGCGCGATGACTCTCGCGCTTCCCCTCCCATCGCGGCCGGGCTCATCCGAGCGTGACCGTGCTCGCCCGACCCGCGATTATCATCTCGATCGCGTTCTACTACCAGCGACCACCCTTAGCCGCCTCACCCTGATCGCGGGCGCAACCCGGGGTGCACGGCCGCGATGCGGCGACGAACAGAGCAGTTCATGCTCTGTTTTCATACAGCTGCTAGAATCAGTTCTAATCCCAATTTCATACATCTCAGGGGTTATAAAACCAACCCCCAATTCGATATAACTACTAAATATTGCAATTAAACTTATTTTAGGAATAGATACTAACCTCGAGTTCCTTTCTTCGTTAAATTCAAGTGTCAATTTGAAGATGATGTTAATTCCTCACTTTGGTTGCTTTTGGGCTCTTTCAATCTGATTCCCTCTCTACTACTCAGCTGGATACAAACACACACACTCACACTTTTGAGTTTAAGATGAAAAGTGAGGAAAGGGAAATCATACACGTGACATATATACGTTTCCGGTCCCGAACTCAATTAAAACGGGTACGATACTCATTAATCACTGGGTAGACTCTCACTAACCCAATGAATCTCAAATCAACAATTCGGGTTTAGAATGTTAATTATCTTATCAAAACAACCCCAAACCCACCATTACTACTAAACCAATTATTATCTCAATCGATTAAAATTACACGTAATAGCAATCTACTTGTCAATTCACGCGCAATTAATCAATTAAAATCCACCAACTCATTAAGACAACTCTTAAAGCCAATAAATAAGTTACACGTACCTGCTGCCAGATTCCGGATGTTACACATTTATATTGGAAAAAACTAAAAAATGCAACGATTTGTATTATTTTATTCTGAAAAACTAAGAAAATGATGGTTCGTAGTTTTTTGTTGGAAAAAATGAAAATTGAGAATCACAGTATTTTTTCATTCATTTTATATATAATTGTGAATAAATAATCGAATATTATTTATCCGTAAATATTCGAAACAAAATTTTGGTTTATTTTGGTGTTTATGGAATATTAGAAAACTTAATAAAATAAAAAATTATGTTTTTAATTTGATATGTTACTATTATTGATAAAAATCTGAAAAGATGTTACTATTTTTGATAACTAAAAAGTTGGTGACCTGCTAAACAGGGTTACATGTCACCCATTACTATTATTGATAGAAAAATAAAAAAATTGCTACTATTAATGTTAAAAAATAAATAATGTTACTATTAATGATAAAAATGTCAAAACTTGTTACTATTTTTGGTCATTTGCCCTTGTTTGGTTTTGAGAATAAATATGCAAAATTAATAAAAAATAACAGAATCAGATAATTTATAAAACAAACAGACTTATTGAATTCTCTTATCAGACCTCAGTATCATATCAGGACCATCTCTCATCAATCAGAAGTGGAATTAGACATCAGACAATTTACCTCTTATTCAATCAAACAACAAAGAGTTCAATTTTTTTCGTTTAGGACTTTGATTTTCCAATTTAGACTTTGGTTTTTCCTTTTTTTTTAAAAAAATTTTAAGCCTTAATTTTTCTTAATTTTTGTATTTTTCATTCATACTATTGTCTATTTATAAGTTCAATAATAACAAATTTGAATATTACTTAAATTCAATAAAAAAAAATAAGTTTTATGCTAAAAAAACAACACAAAACAAATGAAATCAATATTAAAGGAGAAAAATAAAATTAAAACTAACAATATAAAGAATGAAGCACCAAAAAAATTCTCAATATAAATAAAATATTCAAATTAATAAAGTTTTAAATATATATAACTTTTGGTTTGGCTTGGAGATTTTTAGTTTTTTGTATGATAAAACCGAACGAAAACTTTTCATTTTTGAAAATCTATAGTCCTAACCAAACAGTTTGGATTTTCAATTTTGATTTATGAGATTCTTTTGGTTTCAGTTTTGTTTTTGGTTTTTTTACTCACCCCCACCTTACCGTATGTGATTTTCCCAAATTGGAAGAATGTGGCTTAAGTTATTGATCAACAGCTCCAAATTTCCTCAGTTGTTCAAAAACCCACTAATTTGTCCAAAGAAATAAAAAGTGATTCTGCTGTTACCGTTAAAGAGTAATTTGTACCTAAAAAGGAGCATGTCAGTCATACGGAGGAGCTACAGGTTAACGGTGGTCATCTGGAGGAGGATCAGTGCAGCGGTGGTCATATAGAGGTGCTACATGGTCGGTGGTTGTCAAACATCATGAAGTCCTTGTTTCTTTACTTTTTAATAAAATTATAATAAATTATTCAAAGATAAAATAACTTTAAAATAATTTTAGTTAAAGGTAAACAAACAGAATAGAAGATAATGATAAAAGGACGAACTAAAAGGGAAAAGATAGAAAACTTGTGGTTGAATGAAGAACGCATCCTTTTTATGACTGAAAGAAAAGACTGACTGAGAACGTGAACTAATCATGAAATAAACACAAACAAACACCAAGGGTCTTGTTTGGGGAATAGTTTACTTCGAATCTTCAACATCATCACCTATGTGTTCTTCATATGTGGTTTGTGTGAATTCTTGTTTATAGTGTTTTGTCTACCGAAATTTTTGGACGAAAAAAAATACGAACTTTTTTTTTCAACACAGAAAATACCAATCATTTCATATTTTAATTTTTTCAAAACGAAAAAACTACAAATTATTCTGGTTTAAGTTTTTCCAAACATTAAAAAGTAAGAACCATTTTCTTTTTTAGTTTTTTTAAATGAAAAAATAGGAACCGTTCCGTTTTTCAGTTTTTCCGAACAAAAACCTATAAATCATTCCGTCTAAAAAGGAAATGCTTTGTTTTTTAAGGGTTAAAGTCGTACAAATGCAACATACTTTTCTCAATTTACCTAAATGACTAATTAATTATTTTATTTGATCAAATTGTAATTGTACTCCAAATAATTTGTCGATATGGTACGTGTAACCAGTAATTATGTTGATATGACAGTTTTTGTTGATTCAAATGACAACGTGACATGTTTTTAATAACACGATGCTACGTAGATTTACGTGAATTTTGATCTATATAAATAATTTAGAAACTGCACATAAGCATATAGATCATTTTAATACTTCAAAAAAAACAAAAAAAACACAAATATAAGATCGTTACCGGTAGAAACGGTAACCGGTAATCAAAAGTATCATCTCAACAATAAATTTTAAGTACAAGTACCAATGAGATAAAAAAAAATAACTAGATTAGTCATTTGAGTAATTTATGTAAAGTAATGTACATTTTTACGTTTTTACCCCTTTTTTTTAACCTGAAAAAAATGGTTTGGAAAAATTTAAAAACCAAATAAGGTCAAAAAAATACAAACAATTTTCAAATGGTTTGTAATTTAGTTTTTTCCGAATTAAATGAAAGAAATACGAATACTTCTTTTTTTTAGGTTTTGAACGAAAAAGTTACAAAACCATTTCATATTTTTCGTTAAAAAAAAAAAACTAAAAAAAGCGTATTTTTTAAGTTTGGATAAATTTGAAACTGGAATAGTTCATCGTTTTTTTATTCGGAATAACTAAAATATGAAATGCGTATTTTTTCCGTCGAGAAAACTAAAAAAAGGGAGGGTTCATATTATTTTACGTTTAGGAAAAGCTACAAAATAGAATAGTTTTTAGTTTTATCGTTCATACATACTAAAAATAAGATGATTTGTAGTTTTTTCATTCGAAAAACTTAAAAACAAAACGGGTTTGTAGTGTTAACGACAACTTTTACTTTTTTTTCGTTCAGAAATGATTTTCTTTTCACAACTTTTTGATAGATAAATTATTAAGATTGCAATTTTTTAGGAAAGAAAAAACTAGAAATACAATTCATAGTTATTGGACATTTTATGCCATTTACTCTGAATTATACTTGTAAATACCATCGTTTTTGGTACAAATATTTATTGATTCTCCCATCATACACTTTCAACATTTTAAAATAGAATTCATGTCTTTATTATATAACTTCTGATAAATAAATAGATGTATACATTTTTTTTAATTGGCATGCAATTATCTCAGCCTACTACTAACACACAAATTGTTTATCATCATATCATTTGGGCTTCTAACTACCGACAGAGGAGAGTCAAACCATCGAATAGGATGTGATACGAGTCATACGACTGTAAATGAAACAAACGTTCAATGACCCGTTTGTGAATTGTTCGACAAGAAGTTCGTCTATATTCGTTCATTTATTAAACGAACGAACATGAACAGTGTTGGTACATCCCGTGTGACGATAGCAGTCTAAGTGGTCTTACATTGTGATTTAGCATGTGTTTGCTATAAATATATTATATATGATTGATGCTTATTAGAGTTTGTATGTTTGAACTTGATGTAACGTATTACAAGAAGTTCAAACATAAAGTTCAAAGATAAAATCAATCATAAGGTAATATCATAAGTTTTATCACTTAAGAGTTTAAGTGTTTTGGCTAAATTCGAATTGGTTAAGGGAACACATCCGTTGGTTGAGAGTTGTCCGTCTAACCGTCAACGAGGATTCCGCACTCGTTCACGGATCCGCGTCTAGATAGATCTTGCAGTCGTTGACCTTACAAGTGGTATCAGAGCCTACGGAGTGTTCTTGGTGTTCTTCATGTTCATCAGATACATTCTAGGTTTCTTGACGCTAGTTGGACGGTTTTGCTCTCAAAAACGTGTTTTTGAGCTTAGCAAATTCATATTCGGGAAACACTTTGTCGTTTTTCACGTTTTTGGTCGAAATCATTATTTTTCGTTTGAAAAATAGTGATTTAATCTGTAAAACGTCAAAAAATCAACGTGTTAGCCGTCTTTCGAGTTTGAGGCGCTCGAATCTATAGGGGTAATTAGGGTTTCACTTTAGTCTCGAGTCTAACCTAAATACGCTCATTTCGAGTCAATTTCAGAGAGTTTCGAGTCTACTTTGTTTCGAATCTGTTACTTCATTCGAATTGGATCTCGAGTCTATAGTGTTTCGAGTTTATTTCGAGTCTGGTACTGTTTCGATTATGTGCTTCGATTCTGCTGACATTCGAATCTGCTGAGCCTTCGATTCTAAGGACCATCGATTCTAAGGAGTTGTTCGAATCTGACATTATTTCGAATCTAATTGACTTTTAAGACTTAATCGAATTTAATCTCAAAAGATTTAATATTAATTAGTTTCGAATCTATCTAGATTCGAATAAGTTAGTCTAAATCAGTTTCGAATTAAATTAATTAAGGTCAACTTCAATTTGTTTCAGAAAAGATGTCAAATCTTCAGAAATTCCTTGAGATGGATCACGAAGTTGGGAAGGCAAATGCAACGCCTAAGCTGATGAAAGTTGAGGACTATTACTGGTGGAAGGACAGATTTACAGATTTTGTACGATTCAATGATATGCGCATGTGGGTGTGCATAGATGAAGGGTACATTCCGCCAGTATCTGAAGTTGAAGGCCGTCAAAAGGTCTTGTCATATCAGATGATGAAAGAGGATGACAAGAAACTATTTGAAGCTGAAAACAAAGCTTTCTCCATAATCCGTATGGCTTTACCTCAAGATATTTTTCACACATTTCGGACTCAAAGGACGTCGAAGGAACTTTGGGAGTCTCTCCAGAAAAGGTGTGAAGGTAATCCTCGGGTGCGTAGAAAGCGTACAGAGCTGTTGACCCAACAGTTTGCGATTTTCAAGGCAATTAAGGATGAACAGTTGGATGATTTTATCACAAGGTTCTATCATCTGATAACGGAACTTGAAAGTCATGGAATTGAGTATTCGGACACTGACAAGAACAACAAGCTTCTTGATGCCCTACTAGCCAAATGGGCTATGTACGTGGCAATGATTAAGCTGAATGAGGACAAATATTATGCTCAATCACTTGATGACATTGTGGGAACGTTGAGGGCATATCACTTCGAGATGATTAAGGCTGAGACTGATTATGAGCAAGTCCAGAATCCGGCAATGTATTTTGGAAAGACATCTAAATCATCAGTGACAGCTGAACCGAAAAGTGCTACAGCGTTTTTCACCGAGAAACGTCATCGCCACCAGAGTCCGAAGACTCACTGAATCGCGCGTTCTTAGGGTTAGGAAGATCGGAAGAACCGCAACCTCAAGTCCATCAGGCACCGACAAGTCAGAGCTATTCGAAGATGCCGATGAGCGCAAAGTCCGCAGAAGAACATTTGAATCTGCTTGCTTCCTTTGTGGCAGCTTATGGAAATTGTGTTCAAGGGAAAATCAATGACCCAGCTCTATGGGATGAAGATTACGATCAGGTCGACCCTGATGACTTAGAGGAAATGGATCTTAAGTGGCAACTGGCCATGGTGACCCAGAGGGTAAAAAGATTCATCAAGCGAACTGGGAGGAATCTGCAAATGAACAACAAAGGGATAGGATTTGATAAGTCTAAGGTCAAATGCTACAACTGTCAGGGATTGGGACACTTCGCCAGGGAGTGTCAAAGACCGAAGGTAGAGTCATACCAAGGACAGAGTCAGCATCAAGGACAGTACCAAAATCAGTCCCAACAAAGATACCTTCCGAGTTCCTCATGTGGTCAAGCCAATCTAGCGGGTCTACTATCCAATGTCACCTCTGACAGACAGCAAGATGGTACCTATGACTGGAGTTCACATCCTGAGTCCAATGCTAGAGCTTTCATGGCTGAAGTTACTGAGAATGGTTGTGATGAAGACGAGCAGACCACACGGGACAGCAGTCCGATGTGGGTAGAGAAGGCGAATGATCAGACCGTGCTGGAGTTTGCTGCTCAGATGGCCAACGTGGAATCTGATAACTCTAAGGTTAGTCTTTCTTATTCTCTATTTTCAGAATTATGTGCTTTGTGTGCTACTTCTAATGATAGGTTAAATCTAGTCTTAGAATCACATAAAACCATATCTGCTCAAAATGATAACTTAAAAATAGAAAACGCTAGCCTAAATGATATAAAGCAAGATTTAAAAGAAAAGCTTAAGGCTGATGCTCAAGACGTGGTAGTTCTAAAAGACAAACTCAGCGAGCAGTGTGTTAGGATAGAACTAATGTATGAGCACGTAGAGGCCTTAACTAAAAGTCTTAAGGACAATGATATAGAGCTAGCCGAGACCAAGGTTAAGGTAGCAGAGGCAAATAGTAAGCTGGAAAAGTTTAGGAATTCGAGCCTAAATCTAGGAAAAGTCTTAGATGCCAAAAGACAGTCTAAGAAGCCTGTAGGTCTAGGTTTTCACGAAATTCCTCCACCATTCAATGCTAATTATGTGCCTCAGCCTCAGGAGAAAACTGCCAAGTCTGTAGACTTAGAGGACCTACCTGAACCGACACCAGAGCCTACAGTTGAAAATACACCTCAGGTGGCTGACTCAACCGTCAAGGTCAAGAAAGTGAAATTTGTGTCTTCCTCCAGTGAAACACCTGCAGGAAAACAGAAAATTTCATGGGCTGACCAGGTCGAAGAGACAGACACTGTAGATGTACCAAAGGAAGTAGACACTAGTGAGACACCTAGATCTAAGGGAACAACCAAAAAGTCCATGGATAAGATGTCTTGCTTTAGATGTCACGCGAAAGGGCATGTTGCTTCTCACTGTCCACTTAGGAAAGCAGATGTTACCCCTAAGACAGTGAATCCAACACCTGTTAAGCCCTCACCCAGTGTGGCAAGCAGCAGTAGTTCTCAACCTACCGAGAAAACTGTGCAGGCCGCACCCAAACAAGTTGTGAAAAACACACCGGTTAAGGTTGGACCAAAGGAAGTGATTAGGACAAATTCACCGAATCGTGTCAATAATCAATCTAGGTCAGCACCACAACAAGTCTATAGGAGCACCACACCTAGCAGGTCACACACTCCAGTTAGGTCTCATACTCCAGTTAGACAGTATGCACCGGTAAGAGCTCAAGGATCACAGTCAGAAATGGCATATAATAGGAATTATTCTAGAGCTCCACAACAAATGCCTACACCAAGGCAAAGAGTGAACTTAAATCACTCGGCACCACAACAGAATTCAGTTCAAAGGCCCAAGTCACCTGAACGGCGAGATGGGTACTTGAAAGAGTTCACGTATGTGGACGAGAATGGTATTACCAAGTCAGTCATGGCTTGGGTTCCCCGTGATAACTAACCTCTTTTCTTTCATGTGCAGGAGATAACTACCGGTCCAAACAACAAGTGGTTCGTCGACAGTGGTTGCTCCAGGCACATGACGGGGAAAGAAGTCTTCTCACAGACTTCAAGGGGGTAATAGGGGATTTGTATCATTCGCGGGTAACAAGGGTGGAAATATCACTGGAACTGGAGAAGTCACTAATGGGACGATTACTTTGGATCAAGTTTATCACGTTGATAAACTGGTTCATAATCTCATTAGTGTCTCTCAAATCTGTGATAAGAAGAACTCGGTGTTATTTACTGACACTGAGGCGTTAGTGCTAAAGCCTGGATTCAAAATTCCTGAAGAATGGGTGTTGATGCGGGCGCCAAGGAAGAACGACTTGTACATGCTGGATATGAACAAGCCAGATACTTCGATGGGGCCAATTTGTCTACTATCCAAAGCTTCGGAGACGGAATCCGTACTGTGGCACAGACGCATGGCTCACCTGCACCTGAGGAAGATGAATTACATTACGAAGCATGGACTGGTGCAGGGTGTGCCCATGAAAAGTTTTCAGTTCGAGGATAAGTGTCTACCTTGCATGAAGGGCAAACAACACAAGAAGACACACAAGTCCAAGAAGCAGAATTCCATAGCCTCAACATTCGATCTGTTGCACATGGACCTTTTCGGCCCAATCAACAAAAGGAGTATTGGAGGTAGTTGGTACTGCTTAGTTATCACCGACGATTACTCACGTTTTTCTTGGGTTTTCTTTTTAGGTACGAAGGACGAGACGGCTGCAAGGCTCATCGGGTTCTTGGACCAAGTGGAGAACTCATACGGAACTAGGGTTAAATATATTCGTAGTGATAATGGAACTGAATTCAAAAACACTGTAATTGGTGTATATTGCCTATCAAAGGGCATAGTGCATCAATTCAGTGCACCATATGAACCTCAACAGAATGGGGTGGCCGAACGTAAAAATAGAACTTTGATTGAGGCTGCAAGGACTATGCTTTCGGATTCAAAGCTTCCTACCATGTTTTGGGGGGAGGCAGTGAATACCGCATGCCACATTTTAAACCGAGTCCTTACAGTCAAATCATTGAACAAAACATGCTATGAAATTTTGAATAAACGGCCACCTAACTTAACTGGATTCGAACCGTTTGGAGTACCATGCACACTTTTAAGAACAAAACATCAACCGAAGTTTGGTGAAAAGGCTGACGAAGGATACTTCCTAGGTTATGTGCCAAACTCACCAAACAAACGGGTGTTTAACAAAACAACTGGTACTGTGGAGATTGTGTATAACATTGAAGTCACAAGTTATACACATGAACCCCAAACTGGTCCGGAATGGATATTTGACTATGATAAGTTATTTGAGTCATTTAACATTCCTCTGGATGATAATGCAGGTACAATCGAGAAGGACATGGCGACGTTGCATCTGAACGACGATGGCCAAATCTTTCCAAGGACCACGTTCGAATCTACATCCGAGCCTACTGCGACTGTAGATGGATCTCCAGAAGTTGCTGATCAAGAGGCACCTAACACTGAGAATCAGACTCAAGCTTCAAGTTCTAACTCTGAGGAAAACGTCCGTGAGGAGGAAAATGTAGAAGTTGAGCCTGTTCCCCCTTTAGGTGAAATAGGATCCAACTTAGGAGATAATCTAAGGGTTGATGAAATAGAGACCTCTAGGATTAACAAGAACCATCCAATAGAAAGCATCATAGGAAATCCTAACGAGGGTGTGAAGACTCGGAGTAGTGTAAATAACAACACTGTGTTGTTGATGATAAACGACTCTGAGGCATATCACACATGTCTATATTCGTGTTTCATATCGCAAGTAGAGCCCAAAAATGTGCAAATGGCACTTAAGGATAACTCTTGGGTTGAAGCGATGCAGGAAGAACTTTCACAATTTAGGAAACTAGAAGTGTGGGAGTTAGTTCCGTTACCTCGAGGGGAGATTGCAATAGGAACCAAATGGGTTTTTAAGTGCAAAAGAGACGATCGGGGTATAGTCACGCGCAACAAGGCGAGATTAGTTGTAAAGGGTTTCAACCAAGAGGAAGGAATCGATTACAACGAAGTTTTTGCACCAGTAGCAAGGCTGGAAGCCATTAGGTTGTTTCTAGCGTTTGCCTCCTTCAAAGGCTTTAAGGTATATCAACTGGATGTTAAGAGTGCTTTCCTGTATGGGAAAGTGAAGGAGTTGGTGTATGTAGAACAACCGCCCGGATTTACAGATCCTAAATATCCTGATAGAGTATATCGCTTAGATAAGGCTCTTTATGGATTACATCAGGCACCTAGGGCGTGGTATGAGACTTTATCCAACCATCTTTTAGAAAACGGTTTTGAAAGGGGTAGGATAGATAGTACTCTATTTGTGAAGAGGAAGGATGAACACTTTATCTTGGTACAAGTGTACGTCGATGATATCATTTTTGGATCATCAGACGAACAGATGTGCAAAGATTTCGAAAAGGTGATGAAGTCTAAGTTCGAGATGAGTGCTATGGGGGAGTTGAATTTCTTTTTAGGGCTACAAGTTGACCAAAAGAAGGAAGGGATGTTTATCCATCAAACTAAGTATGTCTATGACATATTAGAACGGTTTGGGATGGAGGGAACTAAGTTGACTGCCCACTTCAGCACGCCGATTCAAGTGAATCACAATCTCGGGCCGGGTACTGAAAGTGATACCAATGTGGATCCGAGTTTATATCGGGCCATGATTGGGTCACTTATGTATTTAACCGCTTCAAGACCTGACATAATGTTTGTTGTTTGTATTTGTGCTAGGTTTCAAGCGAATCCGAAGGAGATGCATATGAAAGCTGTGTAGCGGATTCTACGATACCTCAAGTCGAAACCGAAGCTGGGACTTTGGTATCACGCGGAGGGAGATCTAGAGTTGGAAGCGTTCACGGATTCTGACTACGGAGGATGCAGCTTGACGCGCAAATCAACGACTGGAGGTTGTCAGTTCCTAGGAGGGAGACTGGTGTCCTGGCAATGCAAGAAACAAACATCGGTAGCCATTTCAACGTGCGAGGCCGAGTATGTTGCTGCTGGTAGTTGCTGCTCACAGGTTCTGTGGATACAACAACAATTGCGGGATTACGGTTTGGCTTACACTCAAACTCCTATTAGGATAGACAATCAATCTACAATTGCTATAACTAATAATCCAGTTAAACACAGTAAAACAAAGCACATAGACATAAGGCATCATTTTATTCGTGATTGTGCTGAAAAGAACTTAATCAAACTGGTAAAGGTGGCAACAGAAGATAATAATGCAGATTTATTTACCAAAGCGTTTGATAAGTCACGGTTTGAGTATTTAATTCAACTGAATGGAATGCGCAACCCAGAGTAATTTGACCTTAGTAGTAGTAAGTTTATTTTCTTTTAGAGTCGTAGTATTTCTTTCTTTACAGTAGTCTGCTAATTTAGGAAAGTTTCTATTTTTAGTAAGTTTCTAATTTTAGTAAGTTTCTATTTTTAGTAAGTTAGTAGGTTAGCTTATTTTACTGCTTTTTCTTATGAAAACCAAAAGTAAAAAGAGAGAAAATTACAAAAATACAAAAAAAGGAGAATATCAGAAAAGGAGTTAAGTCTTAGATACATAGGTTCAAAGTGACGAAAATTAGCACCGTCGTTACAGACTCTAAGTATTTAGGCTTTCACACATAATGCAACTATATCCTAAGTGTTATACTTTATTTAGTTTGATGTGTTGGTAGGCATAATACATATAGGGAATCTCAAGGCTAATAAAATATTCTAGAAATAGTCAAGCGTGTCACTAACTTAGATATATGACCAATCGGTCTTAATTTTTATGTACAAGACATACAAACATTGAGTCTAAATGAGGTATGCAAACTTTCTGGGGATGTATGGCAACATCAAATACATCTGAAAATGGAAAGAATAGAAATATCATATAAAACTGAGAGTCGAAAACATGCAACTCTGTTGTACGTAAGTACAGACCTGTTGTCTCTGTTTAGATTCGGGTTAGCAGATATGTCGCTTTGTTGTACGTCAGTACAGACCTGTCACCGCTGTCTGCTAACTTTAAAAATAAACCTTAAGTCGAACTAAGACACTTTGTTGTATGAAAATACAGACCTGTGTCCGATGTTTGTCTTTTAAAGAAAGTTTGCAAATACCAACAAGTTAGAATCTTTGTCTGTGTGCCTTGATCATAAAAGTATGTCTATGTCTGAGTCACGTAAGATAATTTCCTGATAAATAAAAAGGCCAAGGGATATTCCGAAATGTAGAATGTTTAACGGGGTAAAATACCAACAATTGGCTAAATAAGTGTGTCACGACAAACAATCAAAGGAATCAAAAATTCCTAAGTGTGAAAGTTTAAGTACTGAAAGTTAGTGTCAGACATCGCTATCTGATTGAACCTCTCTTAGACTATACTCATCAAAAATATGTTATTTAGTATTTAGCTTAGCTTGTAAATTTTTTATAGTTTAAGTCTAGATTAAATTTTTTAGTCAAAATTTTATTTTATTTTATTTTATTTTATTTTATTTTTACCTTAGTTTATTTTATTTTAATTTTATTTTATTTTAGTTTAGTTTAATTTTTACTTAGGGAAAAGGTCAAAAGTTACTGAGGGTGCATTCAAAGTTGGATAAAATAAACAATGCGTGAACTATCTTGAGCTTAGGGTAAAAGAATTGGCATAGTTTATCTGGTTACACAATACCGTAGAAAAAAGTTGGAAAAGTTGAAATTATTTCAAAATTTTCGAAATTTTTCTAAGTGTTGGTGGTTTCGAATCTAAGACAGACTCGAATAAGGAGTAATTCGAATCTGTCAGTAGATTCGAATCTATGCTTAGACTCGAGGGTTGGTGGTATAAATAGGTTAACAGTAAAGGTCATTAACTCCATCTGTTTTCGAATCTATACTATCGAATCTGTCAAGGCGATCTCGAATCTGTTTTCTCGAGTCTATCGGATTTCTACTAAACGACATTTTGTCGAGTTTGAAGATTGTGTATTCGATTCTATAGATACCTCTAGGTATAATCAACCGGATTGTACAAGATTTGTGTAGTTTTATACACAATTTTAGGCTAAAACATCGAATTTTGAAGTTTTGTGGGTCGAAATAGGGTTTTTGCTAAATTACCAAGTTTGGACCTACAAAAGATCAAATTAAAAGCATAAATCAATGATTAGAACCTAGTTGAACTAATGTATGTGATTTACTAAGTTCAAAATGGTTAAAATCTTGGGTTTTTGTTGACATATTGGCAGTCGGCATTTCGAGTCTGTTCCAGGACCTTCGAATCTGTTCATGGGTTTCTCGAATCTGTCATTAGATTCGAGATGACCATGATATTCGAATCTGTTCATTAGACTCGAAAAGGGACTCTTCGAATCTGTCCATTACACTCGAATATGGACACTTCGAATCTGTTACTTTCGAATCTGTACTTTATTTAATTTAAATTTTATTAAACTTGTGGAAATTTAATTGTGTTAGATTTTGTATTTAATCAAGTACAAAATAAAACAAATTTTGAATTTAAACAAGTTTATTGATTTTTAATGAGTCTAACAGTTTTATTTATTGTGCAGATATGGCAGTTCGCGCTTTTGTCCCGAAGCATAATATGGTCCTTAATCCAGATAATAATATCCCTGAGGCGCAGGGTTTTCGCGAAGTTTTGGACTTCCTAGCTGAGTCTAGGATTAGCTATGCTTTGTATCATAACATTCCAATTGTAATTTCGTATGTACGCCAGTTTTATGATCATTTACAGGTGGACTGTACTGTCACCCCGACAGTTATCAGAACCAGAATCGCTGGCCAGCCTCTAGTCTTCTCAGCAGATATGTTGCGCCAAGTGCTACAGTTGGGTTCTCAGGAACAGGAGGACGGGCCTATTGACTTCCCATTAAGTATTAGGCAGACTGCTTTTCTGAGAATGGGCTACAGTTTAGATGTGACAAAGTCGTCATACATGAAGAGTGGCCTGATTGGGCAATGGAGATTCTTGGTGCACGTATTCATGGTCTGTTTTGCGCCGAAGAAAGCTGGCTTTGATTACATAGTGTCAAAGATCCAATCTGGAGTTATTGCATTGGTATATAATCGGAAGTTCAGCTTTTCGCAGATGTTCTTCTCGGAGTTCGTTCATCAAATTACGGCTCCAGAAAGGGAACGATTCTTGTTGTACCCAAGGTTCATTATGATGCTGATAAGGCATTTCTTGCCAGACTTGCCGCCGTCAAATGATTCTCTGAGTGTTAACATTATGGACAAACGGATTTTCGCTGATTGTTCCTCACACCGAGGAAGATTGGCTGTTCCTGTTGCTCGTCCATTGTTCGGAGCTATTGTGGATAGGGATTTTCAAGCCCCGGAAGATGCCAACTGGGCAGGGGTCGTTGAGTTTCCACAACAACAACAACAGCAACAACGTCAACAGCAACAACAGCCTCGTGCTCGGCCACGTGATCCAAGACGCCGACAAAGACCAGCAGCGAGTCAAATTCCGGCAACCAGGCCTTCGACAAGCCAGCAACCAGAAGTTACAGAAGCCGGGCCCTCAAATATTCAAGAAGCTGGGCCCTCAAATATTGCGAGAGAAACTGAACAGCTAAGCCAGACGCTTAATGAAATTTGGGAGGCAGGGCCTCATGCCAACGAAGACGTTGCAGCAGCATTGGTTGGTGAGCTGCTTAGTCCACCAGCAGATGAAGATGATATTTTTAGAGATGTGGAGGAATACGAGCCAGAAGGGGCAGGTGACGGATTAACATCTTCGGAATCCGACTCAGAATCCGCGGAAGTTCCGACAGCTGCAGTTCCTGATATTCAAATTGGAACTTATGGTTCGAGATTGATTATAAATGAGGGTGGTTCGAGGAGGCGCGTAAACAGGGAATTGGAGGAGTCTGATTTTGAAGAAGAGAAAGTTCCTCAACTAGTGACAAGGCAACGGGCCAAACGTCACAGGTTCATGCAAGGATCATCTTCAGCTCCTGAAGATCAACCAGAAATTCCGCAACATCAAGAACCTCAAACCACCAGTCCACCACCACCACCACCACCTCAAGATGAACCGTATATACCATCACCGTTCATTCCTACTCCTATACAGTCCATTCCATCTTTCTCGACCACATACTCTGACAACCAAAGGTTTCTACAGCTTAAAGCTCGCGTTGACTTCCAGAATGTCCAAATCTTAAGCCTAACAAAGGCGATCGGAGAAATTCAGACTCATAATGCAAATCTTGATAAAGAAAATGCCGATTTGAAGAAGATTGTGGAGCAAGTCCAGGAAGAGAACGTAGAAATGAAAACTTTTGTTTGCGATCAGGCAGCTGAGATAAGGTCGATGCGCTCCCTAATTGAGCAGTTAATGAAAAATTTACAGGCTCAGGGGGAGACATCGTGCCGAGATCAGGAGGTGCAGAGAAGAGATGATAATGAAGGCGATGATCCCGGTGCGAATAAAGAGATTGAGTCTGTAGATTTTCCTGCAGCTCAAGTTACACAAGTTCAGGGGGAGCCTAGTCAAGGCGAAGGAGAAAGGGGTGAGGCCAGTTCATCTAAACAGCCTACAGACTTTGAGATCAGCGAGATGATTGAAGCGCTCATGGATCTCGATGATGATCCACTGGATGTAGGTTTTGATAATGAAGATGAAGAGCTGGAGGAAGGGGAATTTGTGCCAGGGGAGATAGTAGACTGGCGGTCGGATGATGAAGTACTTGCTGATGAGGATGATGAAGCTGACGAGATAGTTGTGCAGCAGAATCCTATCACTGATACTTACATGATTGATGGAAATAAAATTGTCGATGTAGATATAGTTAATGTTGCATTGAATCCTCAGCCATCGACAGAGGAACCTGCAAGAGAGCTAACTAATGAAGAAAAACGAAAGCTATGGTTCAGGGCTGAAGAGAAGGAAGCAGCAATTAAAAAGACAATGAGAGTGCCAGGTACTGGGAAGCTGTCTGAGCGAATTTTAAGCTGGTTCTTTGACAGAGATCTGCAGCTATTTATAATAAAGAGAAAAGACGGGCTTCAGTACATGAGGCGAACTTTAAAAGCGTTCAACTCCCTGCCAAAAATCGAAATCACTGCGCTAGCTTGGAAAGATCTTATAAACATTGGCAATGATCCCTACGCGAGCGTAATCGAAAGAATCATAAGAAAGGAAGGGAGATCAAGGAAGTTCGAACGTTTGAATCCAAGGGTCGGGAGAAGAGTAGAGGATCCGTCACGTATTGATCCTCTAACTGGACGACCTTGGATGAGGATTCACTATAAGCCGGCTAGATGTCTTAGGAAGGTTCCTCTCAAGCCAATGCCACAAAATATTCTGAAGAATCTGAAGTGGTGGTATGCTGACACGGAAACTGGGGAAGCGGTTATGGAAGACTTAGAAGAAAATGTTATTCTTAGAGTCTATGACCCGCTTCACCTGGTAAACCTATCTAAAGAAGATCTGCAGATTTTGTATAATTGTAAGATTTCCAGTGACGCACATATGGATACTGAGGCTAGTAAGTATGAAAATGTGGTCAAGGTATGCGTCGAGAAAGGTCTGTATGCTGGTAGTGTTTTGAATCAATAAATAAACCAAGTTCTTAAATCAAATGTGTGAATTATTAGAAGCTATCGTCAAGGGGGAATCTGTTGGTACATCCCGTGTGACGATAGCAGTCTAAGTGGTCTTACATTGTGATTTAGCATGTGTTTGCTATAAATATATTATATATGATTGATGCTTATTAGTGTTTGTATGTTTGAACTTGATGTAACGTATTACAAGAAGTTCAAACATAAAGTTCAAAGATAAAATCAATCATAAGGTAATATCATAAGTTTTATCACTTAAGAGTTTAAGTATTTTGGCTAGATTCGAATTACTTAAGGGAATACATTCGAATCTGAGATAGATTCGAATGAGACCTTAGATTCGAATGGGCTAGATTCGAGACTGTCAATATGGACAGACTCGAATGGGCCTTGGGCCAGATTCGAGTTTGGCCCACATCAGACTCGAATCAGGGTCTATAATTAGGGATAGACTCGAATCATTAAGGGACTTTTTGCAGAATTCGTGAGGAATTAAGCAAAAGGCAATCTCGAGTTTATCAGCTAGGTGAGTGCCGTTTCGGAGAGAATTAGTTCGTAGGATCGTTCGTGTGTCGTTCGTTCAGCGTCTAATAGTCTCCGTGTTCCGTTGGTTGAGAGTTGTCCGTCTAACCGTCAACGAGGATTCCGCACTCGTTCACGGATCCGCGTCTAGATAGATCTTGCAGTAGTAGACCTTGCAGTCAAACCAGAGGTAACAGGTCTGTACTTACGTACAACAAAGTGACTTGTTTTGACTCTCTCCTTACTATCAAAATTTTTCTTTTCTTTTCTTTGCTTTAAGATGTATCTGATGTGACTATACATCTTCCAGAAAATTTGCATACCTCATTTAGAATCATTGACTGTATGTCTCTAACATAAATATTAAGACCATTTGCTCATACATCTAAGTTAGTTACACATATGACTTTTTCTTGAATATTTTTATTAGCTTTTGAGATTCCCTTTGTGTATTATGCCTACCAACACATCGAAGTAGAAAATGTATATCACTTAGAGTTTTAGGTGCATTATGTGTGAAAGCTTAACACTTGAAGATTGTATCGACTGTGCTAATTTTCGTCACTTTGAACCTATGTATCTAAGACTTAACTCTAATTTTCTAATATTCTCTTTTTTTGAGCTTTTATGATTTTCTGTCTTTTTTCTTTTGTTTTTCATAAATAAGAATAAGCTAATAATGTAACCTACGAACCTTACTATAAAAGAAATAAATTCTACTTAACTACTAACTTACTATAAAAAGAAAGAAAATACACTAAGGTCAAGTTACTCTGGATTACACATACCATTCAGTTGAACTAACAATTCAAAGCGTGACTTATCAAAAGATTTAGTGAATAAATCAGCATTGTTATCTTCCATTGCCACTTTTACCAGTTTTATCAAGTTCTTTTCAGCATAATCACGTATAAAATGATGTCTTATGTCTATGTGCTTTGTTTTACAGTGTTTAACTGGATTATTAGTTATAGCAATAGTAGATTGGTTATCTATCCTAATAGGAGTATGACTGTAAGTCAAACCGTAATCCCGCAATTGTTGTTGTATCCACAAAACCTGTGAACAGCAACTACCAGCAGCTACATATTCGGCCTCGCACGTTGACACGACTACCGAAGTCTGTTTCTTGAATTGCCAGGATACGAGCCTCCCTCCAAGGAACTGACAACCTCTAGTTGTTGACTTTCAATTCAAGCTGCAACATCCATAGTCTGAATCCGTGAAAGCTTCCAATTCCATATCACCATCCGCGTGATACCAAAGTCTAAGCTTCAGTTTCGACTTGAGGTATCTAAGAATCCGCTTCACAGCCTTCATATGCATTTCTTTCGAGGTAACGGAACTAACTCCCACACTTCAAGTTTTCTGAATTGTGACAGTTCTTCTTGCATCGCTTCAACCCAAGAATTGTCTTTTAGTGCCATTTGTACATTTATTGGCTCTACTTGAGAGATGAAACACGAATAAAGGCAAGTGTGATAGGCCTCGGAGTCGTTGATCATCGATAACAACACCGTGTTATTATTCACACTACTCCTAGTTCTCACACCAGTATTAGGATTCCCTATGATACTCTCAACCGGATGATCCTTGTTTATTCTAGATGTTTCAATCTCATCGACCCTAGGATTACCTCCTAAGTTTGACCCTATTTCACCTAACGGGGGAAGGACTTCAGATGCTACATTCTCTTCCTCATGATCACTATCCTCGGAGTTAGAATTAGTAGTCTGATTCTCGTTTGTAGGTAACTCAGAATCATTCTCTGCTGGAGACCCATCTTCTGTCGTTGTAGGCTCAGAAGCTGTTGGAATGCTCGTCTTTGGAAAATCGTGACTGTCATAATTCAGATTTAATGACGATAAGTCATGTTTAATTGTGCCTGCATTTCCATCCAAAGGAATGTTAAATGACTCAAACAATTTGTCATAATCAAATATCCATTCTGGACCAGTTTGGGGTTCATGTGTATAACTTGTTACATCAATGTTATATACAATCTCTACCGTACTGCTTGATTTGTTAAAAACCCTTTTGGTTGGTGAGTTAGGCACATAACCTAGGAAATAACCTTCGTCAGCCTTTTCACCAAACTTAGGTTGATGTTTTATTTTCATTAATGTACACGGTACCCCAAACGGTTCGAAGCCAGTTAAATTTGGTGGTCTTTTATTCAGAACTTCATAACAGGTTTTTTTAATGATTTGACAGTAAGGACCCGATTTAAAACATGACAAGCGGTATTCACTGCCTCCCCCCAAAACATGGTAGGAAGTTTTGAATCCGAGAGCATGATCCTTGATGCCTCAATCAAAGTCCTGTTTTTCCGTTCTGCCACCCCACTTTGTTGTGCCTCATAAGGTGCACTAAATTGATGCACTATGCCTTTAGATAGGCAATATACACCAAGTACTGTGTATTTAAACTCGGTTCCGTTATCACTCCTGATACGTTTTACCCTCGTCCCATAAGAGTTTTCGACTTGGTCTAAGAACCCAATCAACTTCGCAGCTGTTTCGTCCTTCGTACCTAAAAATAAAACCCATGATAATCGTGAGTAATCATCAGTGATAACTAAACAGTACCAACTACCACCTATACTCCTTTTGTTTATAGGTCCAAATAGGTCCATATGCAACAAATCGAAAGTGGTAGATACAGAGTTCTGAGTCTTTGACTTGTGTGACTTCTTGTGTTGTTTGCCTTTCTTGCACGGTACACACTTGTCTTCAAACCGAAAACTCTTCATCGGAACACCTTGCACCAGTCCATGTTTAGTGATGTAATTCATTTTTCTCAGGTGCAAGTGTGTGATGCGCCTGTGCCATAAGGCTGATTCAGTCTCTGAAGCTTTGGACAAAAGACTAATCGTGCCCATCGATGAATCGGAGATGTCATGTCCAGGAATTTTGGGCTCTCATCATAATCCACTCTTCAGGAATTTTGAATCCCGGCTTCATCACTAACGCTTCAGCATCAGTAAACAACACTGAATTCTTCTTATCACAGATCTGAAAGACACTAATGAGATTGCGAGCAAGTCTATCAACATGATAAACTTGATCAAGTGTGATAGTCCCATTAGTAATCACTCCTGTTCCAGTGATATTTCCTCCTTTGTTCCCAGCAAATGATACAAAACCCTTGTTCCCTCCCTTGAAGTCAGTGAGCAGACTCCTTTCCCCAGTCATGTGCCTAGAGCAACCACTGTCGACGAACCACTTGTTGTTGAGACCTGTAGTTTGCTCCTGCACATGAAAGAAAACAAGTTAGTTATCACGAGGAACCCAAGCCATTACTGACTTGGTAATACCGTTCTCATCCACATACTTGCACTCCTTCAAAAACCCATCTCTCCGTTCAGGTGACACGGGTGTTTGATTGAGAATCTGTTGTGGAGTAGAGTGATTTAGATTCACTCTTGGCCTTTGGTTAGGCATTTGCTGTTGAGCCCTCGAATAATTTCTATTATAGGGCATTTCAGATTGATATACCTGGGCTCTACCAGGTGTCTGACGTCTTACAGGAGTGTGTGACCTAACCGGAGTGTAAGCTCTTCTAGGTGTTGTACTCCTATAGAGTTGTTGAGGTCCTGACGTAGATTGATTAGGGACTCTATTCGGTGAATTAGTCCTAACCACTTCATTTGGTCTACCTGACACAGGTGTTTGTCTAACAGCAATGTTTGGTGTGCTTGCACAATCTTCTTAGGGTTTTGAGAACTACTTGTGGTTGCTACACTTGGTTAGGGTTTATGTTCTTCAGGCTTTCCAACATTAGGTGTAGATTCTACCTTCTTATATGGACAGCTAGACGCAACATGTCCCCTTTCATGACATCTAAAACAAGACATTTTATTAATTGACTTCTTATGAGTGCCCTTTGACTTTGGTGTCTAACTTGTGTCATGTTCTTTCTTTTCAACTATAGCGACTTTTTCTTTTTTCTGATTATGAACCTCAGGTTAGCTTCTCCTAGAATTTTGTCACTAGAAGATTCCACAAACTTGACTTTCTTAAGCGTAGCATTATTGTCAGTCACCTTAGTTGATTTATCCTTACCAGATTCAGATATATTTTCAGTTGCAACCTCTGATTCAACTGGCTTATTAGTTCTATCCTGAGGCTGAGGCACATAGTTATCATTAAAAGGTGGAGAACTCTCTTTATACCCTAAACCTACTGGTTTCTTAGATTGACGTTGTGCATCTAAGATTTTCCCTAGATTCAGTGAAGAGTTCCTAAACTTTTCTAACTTACTATTTACCTCTGCAACCTTAACCTTAGCTTCAGCTAGCTCTACTTTTTTAATAGTTAGGTCTTTGGTTAAAGCCTCAACATGCTCATACATCATTTCTATCCTGACACACTGCTCACTTAGTTTGTCTTTTAGAACGATTACATCTTGAGCATCTACTTTCAGCTTATTCCTAAGATCCTTTTTGATATATAGGAGGCTAGCATTATCTGATTTTAAGGATTCAATTTGAGCAGTTAGTTACTATGTGTTTCTAGCATTAAATTTAATCTATCGTTACAAGTAGCACATAAAACACATAAATCACGGAATGTAGAAAAGTTCAGAATTACATGTGTATGATCAGATTCCACGTTAGCCAACTGCACGGCAAACTCTAGAATGGTCTGATTATCTGACTTCTCCACTAACACAGGACTTGTATCATTCTGTTCTCTGTCCTCTGTTACTTCCTCTGCTCTGTCATCCCCAGACTCTGTTACTTCAGCCATGAAGGCTCTAGCATTAGTCTCTGGATGTGAACTCCATTCGTACGTCCCATCAAGCTGTCTGTCCGATGATATGTTAGATAACAGACCAACGATGTTTGCTTGGTTACCCGAATTAGCAGGCTGATATCTCCCTTGAGATTGATTTTGAAAGTTTTCAACCTTGGGTCATTGACACTCTCGAGCAAAATGTCCTAACCCCTGGCAGTTATAGCACTTAACTTTGGATTTGTCGAATCCAATCTTATTGTTGCTAACGTTCAGATTTCTGCCTGTCCGTTTTATAAATCTCTTGACCCTCTGAGTCACCATGGCCAGTTGCCATTAAAGATCCATTTCTTCCAGATTATCAGGATCTGCCTGATCATAGTCCTCTTCCCATAACGCAGGATCGTTAATTTTACCTTAAACACAGTTTCCATATGCTGCAACAAATGAAGCCAAAAGATTTAGATGAGATTCGGCTGATTGTGCACTCATAGGCATCTTTGTGTACGGTTGAGGAGTAGATGCTGATTGAGTCAGTTTCTCTTCCGGTTTGGAGTACCCTAAGAAAGCTCGGCTCCCTGAGTCTTCTACTTCCACTGGAGTCGACGCTTCGCCCGTGTAGAATGTTGTAGCTGTTTTTAGGTCACTAGCGACTGAAGGTTTGGACTTCCCAAAATACATGTCTGGATCTTGTACTTGGTCAAATTCCCGTTCCTTCTTGAGAAACTGATAGTTATAAGCCCTCAGCGTTCAAATGACTCCTTTGAGAGTAAGAGTCTCAAATTTCTCTTCATCATGCTTTACGAGCGCTACGTACATCTCCCATTTCGCTGGTAAAGCATCAAGAAGTTTCTCAATCTTCTCTAATATACGATGCTCGACATCATGATTGTCCAACTCAGTCAATAAGTGATAGAACCTGGTGATAGTCTCATCCAGCTTTTCGTTTTTCAATGCTTTGAAAATAGCGAACTGCTGCTTAAGCATCTCGGTTATACCTTTCCGAACCTTCGGATTTCCCTCACACCGTTTCTCGAGTGCATCCCACAACTCTTTTGCTGTACGATGATTCCTGAATGTGTGTAGAATTTCCTGAGGTAGTGCCATGCGAATGATAGAAAATGCTCTGTTCTCAGCCTCATATAGTTTCTTGTCGTCATCCTTCATCTTCTGATAAGTTAGGACTCTCTGACGACCTTCAAACTCGTGAGTAGGTGGAATGTATCCCTCATTGATACAGATCCACATCCGCATGACATTAAAGCGAGCAAAGTCGGCAAACCTATCCTTCCACCAGTAATAATCTTCCAACCTCATCAGCTTGGGTGGTGAATTTGTCATGCCGACTTCGTGATCCATTTCAATAAACTTTTGCAAACTGCTCAATTTTTTCTAATTTTTTTGTTAATTAGATATTAAATAATTTAATTTGAAATTAATTTAAATGAACCCTTTCGAACTTAAGGAAGTTCGAATTTGATTAATATTAAATTTGTTTGAAATTAAATTCGAAATTAAGTTCGAAATCAACAAAATTCGAAAATATGACAAATTCGAGGTTTCTGACAAGTTCGAATCCAGACAAATTCGAATGCTAGCAAATTCGAATATCAGTCAAATTCGAATGAAACCCTAAAATTAATTCGAAAGGAGCGTATTTTCTAACAATTTTGAATTTCTGACAAATTCGAACAAACCCTAATACCCCATATATTCGAGCGCCGCAAGTTCGAAAAACAGCCAAAAGTTTGATTTTTTTCAACTTTTCAGTTTAAACCAAAGTTTTTAGGATTAAAAACAATGATTTCGACTAAAATGATGAACTAATATGAACTTTTCTCCGTTATCTTGCTTGTATAACTCGAAAAACTAACCCAAAATGTGAAATTTCCGTCCAAAAACGTCAAGAAACCACAGAATGTTGCTTGTGAACACAAAGAACACCACGAACACCCTAATGTCTCTGATACCACTTGTAAGGTCGCCTTCCTACGGATCCTATCTTGACGCGACAACGTCCAACGAGTGCGGAATCTTCGTTAGCGGCTTGACGGATAGACCACGCACACGAAACACGGAGACACACACTTTGATAGACGAACACCAGAACGCCCCGACTTGTGATTCTCTCCAAGAACAAACTCTCAAACACCTTGCAAGTTCGAGATCGCCTCTGCACTAAACCAAATTCGAATTCTACAAAAGCTCAGCTAAAACTCTGCCAAAGTTGTTAATTAAAACGAATTAACCCTTAATTATAACACTTGGTTCGAATTTGCTCAGGACAAGTTCGAGTAAGCCCAAGGCCTTTTGAACTTGTCCTCCATAAATTCGAATCATGAGCTTTGAACTTATGTTTGAACTTATCTTTGAACTTATGTTTGAACTTATTGTAACACATTAATTACACCAAGTTCAAACATACATACAATCAATATCAAACACATATTATCAAACATATAACAAACATATATCAAACACTTGTTAATATGCAATAACGAACAAATTGACTATTACAAAATATTGTCTATCCTTAGACTGCTATAGTCACACAGGATGCACTAACAGTTTTAGTCTTGCATAATTAATGTTAAGTAACTGTATTAGTGTATGATTAGTGTCACTAATCATAATTTATTTATGTACTTCGTTGAATTAATCCTTCATATCGTAAATCGATCGGATTAATTGATTTCCCGATTCATCGCACCGATGAATTTGATTTTAATTGAGTTGAATTTCCTTATGAACATTGTTAATCACTTTGATTAATTGCTAATGACCATTGATTATGTTATAATTGGCTATTATATACTGATTAGGTCATAGTTGCTAACCTGGTTTAATGCCGGATGTTACACCATCCACACATCATGTGTGTGTGTATGTATACACGCACACACACACACACACAATATTTCTCATTTTTTAAAAATTCAATTCAAAGTTTTAGCCTCTAAGATTATGATGTAATGATCTACATAGATTCCCGATCGTCACCATATTTTTAGTTTAGAGAATAGATCCATTTTTGTTCCAACTCAATTTCGAAGTCAAAACTGAATATATATTTAGAAATATTTAGGAAACGATACGGCGATTCGAAAGTACCGTTTAGAATTGTGAGATCGAGAGGAACATAAATATGTAGTTACCTTGACCGGAGGCGGCGACTGCAAACGGTGGCTTGTGAAGCTGTGTGTGAGAGAGGCGAAAGAGAAAAGTTGAGAAGGTAGAGATAAAGAAAATAAAAAGGAAGAAAGAGTGAGTAATGATATCTAATTATGGAAGCTTGTAGGAGAAGCCAATAATCGAAACCATGTGTTTTGTTATTGTTATTTACTAGATTAATACCCATGTAATACATGGATTGATGTAAAAGATTTGTTATAAATTAAAATTTAATAAAGAGATGGGATCCCTTAAAAACCTTTAAAAAAAATTAAAGTTAAGATAGAATAAAAACCAATAAAAAGATGACATGCATGCAAAATCATTGAGTCAATGATAAAAAATAATGACTCTAAGTCAATGTTTAAGTCAAAGAAGATGACTAAAATGTGATTCAGAATATTTGAATTATTGATTTAAATATAGTATTTTATGGCTATTACATATGCAATTCAATTTAATTATTATCTTACTATTATTGATTAAAAAAATGTAAACCTTCATTCTTATTTATTTGTTGTTGTGTTATCATTAATAATCTCATAGAAATCAACAAACTAATTTTTAAATGGTAATTATTTTATATTATTAATTTTTATGAAGTATATTAATTTAAATTGTATAAATTTGTTAGAGACCTTAAAATAAACCATACATAAGTTTTTCTTAATGGAGATGTTTTAATTAATAATAAATATTTATTGCCTTAGTGATTAAAACTTCATATAACATTTTCAACGTCAACTTAATAAATATTAATTAAGTAAGATTAGTCGAAATTAAGTTATTTTAAACTATAAATTTTGCAACATTTATTTTTGAAGCTTTAGAAAGTATTAATAAAAAATTTTATTTAAGAAAATACATTTGAAATTTGAATGATTATTTTTTTAATGTGTCAAATTTTAATACTTAACATATAAAGATTTGATAACAAAAAGTTTTTTAAATTTATTTTAAACTAAAGCATTTAATTATAATTTCATAAAATCATTCGGACATTTAAATTTTTGATATATTATTGATCTTTTAAAATTTTTTATTATAAAACTAAATTTTTTATTATAAAACTAAATTTTTTATTTTGCCGATTTTTTTAAATTATTTACTCTTTGGGACATTTAAACATGAAGTTTATTATTTTATTGATTTTTAAAAAAAAAATATTTTAACTTGTTAATCTTGAAAACTTTAAATGAATTTTAATTGTAGTTTGAATTATGTTAGGTAACAAAAATAAAAAGTTTCAACAATAAAGTTTAAATTAAAGCAATTAAACGATAAGAATGTTACTTAAATTAATGTTAATTTTTATTTTTGGAAAAAGTGCGGGAAAATGAAAAAGTGAGGTATTAGAAATGTGACACGTGGGGGAGAATTGTTCTCAATTATTATAATATATAGATTATTAATTATTTATTCTCTTTTCGATTAATTTCGTACCAGATATTCTAAATCTAACATATAACTTACTTATACTCATTTTACTCAATTTTTCACAAGGACTCCAATTTTGTGAATGGATTTCATTAAATCGTCTCCGTTCATAAATTTATTTTTTGGTTCCATAAACTTTATAATTGTAAAAATGGGTATAATTATATTTTAATTCAAACTTAACATTCTTGATTATGCTTAGACATTTATTAGAGTCTAAATTTTTTTTTGAACGATATTAGAGTCTAAATGATAATTAGAAATTATGACTTTGAAATTAGGGTGTTACACACAGGTTTATCGTCTCGACGAAGAATACATTAATTTGAATATCAATAAAGTATGTATTAACAACATGATGAATGTGAATCAACAATTTTACGATGGCAAGTATGAGAATGATGTGATCAGATAATTAACACAATAGCAATAACATACAATTCAGTATATGCATAATTATGTATTAATTCTAGAACTCACAGTGATTGGATTATGAATCCCTTAGTCATTCTATCCGAATTATAATTGCCTTTTACTAGGCTTTAATCAGTGAAACCTTCCAAAAGTATGTATAAATAATGTGTGTACAAGTTTACAACAATTTCAGAATTATAATCTCGAACCCTAAACTTTGGATCCCCAAATTTCAGATCCCACAAATTCAGATCCATCCGAATTTCAGGTCATCCGAATTTCTCCCAACAAGGTCCGACATACCCAATTTACCATATTTTCTTCTAAGTCTAAAATCCTATGACAGTTGGATTCATCCGAATTTCAGATCCCTACTTGATCCTAAATTCGACCATTCTTCTTCACAGAAAACATGAATTTCACTATTCTTTTAATGCTTTTCTAACATAACTTCATTTTAAACTATTTTACCATTCTTTCAACTGCTTCTTACCTATAAATCCATTTATAATGTTAGAACTGTTTTTGTTGTGATTATGTTGCAGTTCTTATTTTGTAATTGTTAGAAAGTTTCCTTATTCCAGTGTAATTTTTATTTATTTTGTAAGGGTATTTTATGTCCTTACCTTAAAGTTGTAATTTGTATAAACCTTTTATTAAGGCTTTTCATGATACATACAACTTAATGTGTGTGTGATTGAGTGTGTTTTCTGCATTCTCTCATATGGTTTCTAATCAACGATAATCATTGTTTAATGTTAGGCATAAAAAGGTCTTAGTCAAACCTATTTTATATCATAGGGGAGATCTTTAATCAAACCCGTTGGATACACTTAGGGGAAATTGTTAGGATGTTTAATATCTCAATCAAACCTTGTGGTGATTTAAAATATTTAACTTATGTCTGTTTTACACAGTTACATAAGTTGTAATGCGACAGTATGTCAAAACTGTCCTCATCAGTTGAACATGTTTGACAGTTCATGTCTAAGCTGTTAATAACTATTGGAGAGCTTTGGCATGGTTAAGTGATCCGTTCTTTGTGAACAGGGTTTAACACTTATTAGAATTCGTTTCCAAGTCATCATGTAAGGTTTTGAACGTTGGGATCAACATGAAGATTCAAGACAAAGTGGAAAATCAGAACTGCCACAACTCTGCCGAAGTTGTTTTGCTACATGAAGATAAAGAGATATCTTAAATGGGTGACAGACCATTTCTTATATCAAAATGGCTTTACATAGAAGAATAAATCTTATATGCAAGCTTTCTTCTTTGGGGTAAAGTTATAAATGATAGAGAAAAAAGAAAAAGACAAAGATTCTAAAATAAGAGGACAATGTTACTTTTTCTAGTCTTGTCCTCACGCAGAAAGGTGAGCTTATCTCTTTATGAGACATTCTCACTTTCTCTACAAACAAATTTCACAAGGATTCTCTATGTGAATATAAAAGGGATGCTTACATGGATATAGAAAGCAAGCGATTACAAGAACTTGAGTGCCAAAAGAAATTGTGTTTTTCATGCATACAAGTTCTGCTTCAACTTGAGTGAAAAAGCTAATGTGTCTAAGCCGTTCTTAGTGAATTATTCCTCAAAGCTGCTCAGTGTTTCCAAAGATGTTCGATTATGTCTTGTAACTACTTTGAGTGTGTCTAAGACTAGTTTCATCTGTTATTCAATCTATCATCTCATTTTTGGATGTTTCCGCAATCCTAACATGTTTGTAAACGTAACATACTTGTTAATATAAACATACACACATTAAGAAAAATATGTGCGATTTTGTATAAACTGTATTCACCCCCCTCTACAGTTACTCTTGAGATACTTGGGATAATCTTTTGGGACTTACAACTGGCATCACAACAGATAGAGTGTGTGTTAACTCTAGATCTCTCATATTACTTCCCATATTCCCACCATGGACAACTCTAATTCAAACTCGTCATACCACGATGACAATGACACTATGGCCAAACCTCCCAAGTTCAATCATCAAAACTTCTCTGGCTGTAAATGTAGAATGATGCTCTATTTAGAGAACCTGGATATTCAACTTCCTGAGATTGTAATGGAAGGTTCTTATGTGCCAACTTCTGTCACAACCATCACTCCTACCACTGAAGGTGTTGTTCCTGAAGTGAGGACTATTGAGAAAGAAAGAGCTCAATGGTCTGAAGAAGACAAGAGATTAGTTTCTCTTGATACAAAAGCTAGGAACAACCTGGTAATATCTCTACCTGATGATGTGTTATAGAAGGTGTAAAATGTTAAAGACAACTAAAGAGATGTAGGATTCTTTGTGTAATGTCTATGATGGAACTACTTTGCATTAATACTTAGAAACTCAGGGGCTATCAAAAGCATGGATCTTGTAAACCTCTATGGATCTTTGCTCAATGATGAACAATTAAGGCAACAAAAGAGAAATGCTTTGGAAATACTAAGAAGGCATCAACCACTATGGTTGAAGTATGACAGCCTGTGTGTCAGACTAGTGATGTGTTCACAAAGGATGACTAATATACTGATGAAGACTTGGAAGCTATGTTTGAGGAAGTGGAACCAGATGAATAGCTTGATGAACTTGATGATGAATAAATGAATGCTATGCATATTAAAATGTTCAACAAGAAAAAGGTGTTTAGAAAGAATATGCTGCCAAGGAAATCAAGTGTTGCTAAAAAGGAAATAACTTGATAAAACCAAAGCTAAGTGCTACAAGTGTGGCAAAGTTGGTCATATAGCTTTAGACTTTGTGTCTAAAGTCGTGGCCTCCTCATCCAAACCCCACAAGATTTACAAAGAGGATGGTTATAGGGCTTATTACCTTATGGCCACGGCTAAGTTGAAGAAACTGGAAGACTCTATGGCTTCCAACAAGGTGAAAGGACTAATGCCTGAAGCATGTGATTGGGAAAATTCTGAATCGTCATTTGATGAAGAGGACAAGTACTGCTTTGTGGCTAATGATGAAGCTCTTTCACCTAGCGGTTACAAATAAGACCTTGCAGAAGCTGAGTCCCTAAGCTCTCTTGATAACTTGATTCCTACCATGATGTAGAAGTTACAAAGTTTTAAGGATTACAGTCCTCATGAAAAAGCAAAAATGTTTGATTATTTTCTTTTTGATCTCAAAGCTACTATTGAGAAACAAGATACTTTAAAGTCTGGAATTTTCTATACTGAAAAATGATATTGAAATCAATTTTAATGAACTTGACAGTTTTCATAAGTTGAAACTAAGCTTGATAAAGTAAAATACATCAACTCTATTTTATTAGAAGAGAAAAGAGAATCAGATTTAAAGTACTCCAAGTTTCAAAGAATTACTGACACTTGGTGCTTTTCATGCTAAAAGAGTAACTCAATGTATTAATAAGCAAATTCCTACTCTAGTATAACAAATTCTTGGTGGTCACATTGATATAATTTCCTCAAATGGTTAGATCAACAATATGGAATCTAATCTTTCCACATTTGGTGAGCTTCCAGGTACATTTATTCAAAATATAAATTGGAAAATGATTTCAACAAATAAGTTTGTCAGGCCTCAGAATACTAACAGTGCATGTGAAGGTGTTGTGAAACATGATGATGTGATAAGTTCTCCTTCAAGCTCCACCGCTGTGTGTAGAGGTGAAAAAATAAATCCGAATATCCAATTCGAAACCGGTTTGGAGCAAACCGGATACATGGACTTTAATCAGACATGATTTTTTACCGGATAAAAAACCGGTTTCAAAAAAAGCGGATTTTCTCTGAAAAAATTTCCGGTTACCGTTAGAAAACACTAGCCGATTTTATAGCTAAAACATCCTTCCTCTAATTCATCAACATTAACCACCCAGGATAACATATGTTCCAAATTGAAAATGCACATAATATTTTAAACGTACAGAAGTGAAATTCATATCATTACTAAAGCATAATGTTTAGAATTCTAGAAAGACATGACTAAATAACTACAAAGTCATTACAATTTATTACATCAACATTTAAAGTTCCATTTCCATATGCATTCCCCATAAACTATGAAATTACCCAAGTGCTAAGACTCCTCATGAAGTTGCAAATGTAGCCTAAGATGAAGGCCCAATAGGAGCATACACCATTTCTGTAAAAATGTAATCCAACAAACAGGTAAGTGACTTTGTTTAGTGAGTAGATAGATTTATAATTCCACATAAGTTTCATGCATCAAGCAATAGTATCATAAGCAACGTATGCTCCTTTGTGTCGTATGCATAGATTTCAAAGTTTATAATAGTAGTTCAATATTAACGAACAGAGATGTTCAATCGGGCCGTAAATTATATTTTACCAAGGGATGTATGATCCCCTACAAGAGCGAAATGTATTTCTAAGTCCTCAGCCACGGTCACGCCAAAGTTCAGAGATATCATGAAATTAATTATGTACAAATGATGCACTTTGAATAAAATCAAGCTACCATGTAATTAAACATGTCAAGTACGATGGTGCATCAAATAACAGTAAAATCACATAGAGTGCCAAAACAATATCAGAAGCAACTAGAACATGCCATTCAATGTACCCATGTATGTATCTAATGAACACAAATGTAGCAATTAATATATATTACTCACAGTGGTTTATTAGTGAGGATGCCTTGGAAATATCCACAGGGTCTTACATAGCACATATCTTTGTATTAATTCGTGGTAATTAATACCACTATGAACATGTTATATCAGTGTATGATACCAACATTAGTGTTTGTTCATTCAATTCATCTTCCATTTAAAATTCAATAACTAAGTGTCCAACTTCGGATCTCCTATTAGGTCCAAAGTTCGAACCTCATACAAAATTGTCCCCACCTGGTTCGAAGTTTGGATCTACCATTCATCCAAAGTTCGGATGCTTCATATATCCTAAGTTCATAACTATCTAGTTCGGTCCCTACAAGACCCATAGTTCAGTCCCCACATGACTCGGAGTTCGGTCGTAAATGACCCGCAATTTTGTCCAAACATGACCCGAAGTTCGGATCCCATATGACCCGAAGTGCAGATCCCACATGATCCAAAGTTTGGATCCCAGTCTGTCCATGATAACTTATTAATATTTTTAACATATTTCTGATTGTCATCCGAAGTTCATATTAATTCATTAAAATACTTGGTAAACATTTCATGGAATATGTAGAGTCATTTCTTGGACAAATTATATCAAGTTGATCATCTTTTATCCAAACCTCAAAATATGTAGGTTGAATCAGTTTATCAACCATGAATCATCCATAAATTCATTTTATCACCAAAATTTTATCAAAAATATTTTTCGTAACAGAGCCATTATTCTTTTATGTATACCGACCATTCTAGATGCATAAAACACCATTTAAACCCAATTTTCGAGACCAATGTGCAAGCTGTCTGATTTTTCAGCTTTTCTAAATCCAAAACCATTAAAAGTCACGAGACTAACCTCAAATTTACTTCCAAATGATCATCTAGGTTATTTTAAACGGTTTTGGTCGATTTTGGCTTCTAACACTGAAATATCAACTGAGAAATCATAATTTACACTTAAATGTTGCTGTCCAAAAACAAACTCGAGGAAAAACCAAAGTTACATCTCTTTTTACATGGATTTTATTGATGAAAATGGACATGCAATAGTAGTAGCTTGTTCCTCTTTAAATCAACTTCCCAATGGTATCAATTTTACTTTCTAAGTCTTTGTAGATTGTGAGAAAACTTAGAGAAAAGATACTAAGGTTTTTGGAGTTTTGCATGAGCAGATTTGAATAGTAATTCAAACTTTTACAAAACTTTGGTTTAGCAAATCAGGCATTCAATTACATGATCTTCTTCCTTCTGATCCCAGCTTTCCAATCAAACATAGATCACCTTCTAACTCCTTGTAGATTGAGAGAAAAGCTAGACAGAAGGAAAGAAGATTCTTTGGGTTTCTAGAGAATGAAATGAGTGACTTGTTTGTGTTGAGTTGCAAATGAACAAAAATTTCCGACTTGACCTCCTAAAAATCTGATTTTAACTTTCATTTTTAACGTACTAACCAAAAAACCTTTACTACATAACCCTTGTTAGCACATAAGTTTTATTTCTTAGGTTTTGGTCCCCAAACCTCAAATTTCTCTTCAATCCATGATTTGTTGCACATGACAACTTTAATTCATTTCTAAATAAATTTCCATGACTTAGAAATACTTTTCAACTAATTATCATTTAATGGGTTTATTTCATAAATCCTCAAAGATTTCGAGCTAAGTAACTTAGTTTTAACATAGGTTTGGCGAATTTCGCGATGTTACAGCATGGGCTCCACCACGCCCATACTTTGTCCGCGAAGTCAAACAGACTTAGACAAATGTGGATACTTTCTCTTTGTCTTGTCCTTTGGTTCCCATGTATGGTTTGAATCTTTATAATATTTTCATTGTACGAGCATTATATCAATACCTCTGTGTCATAACTTCTTAAATTCGGTATCCAAAATCCTTTCAGGCTCTTCCACACAACGAAGTTTCTCGTCCTTTGTTAGATATCCTTAATAATTTACTTTACATCAAGAATTTTGAGAGATTCACTTCTCCACATTTTTACAACTCTAAGGGTGGCTTCCCCAATTTTGATAAATCGTACATTCCCTTCTGATGTTTACTTCCTACATTGGCTCATTGATCCCCTCGTTTTATATATACTCAAACTTACTTGTGTAACTTGGATCAACATAGGTCTCATTTGGATTAATCATAGTAATTGTGCATTCATCAAAATATGTTCTTCAAAACTTAACGCTTTATGACAGCTTTTCAAGTATCCATGTTTAATTACAATTTATTGCTTATATAATATATTGCATTAATATGAAATTCATAGTATATCTACTCATCTACTAAACTCACCATGACATTCTTTCTTGGATTCAAATTTTAAGCAAATATGGTAATTATTATTATCATCATTTGAACTATCATACCTTACTACAATCAAGTTTCTAAGCATATAAACTACAGTCCTTGATCATCCCAATCAGCTTATTAACACATACAATCAACTATTGGAGTGCTAAAGTAATTTACTAGGAATTTATCCCAACGCTAGTTTCCAAGTTAGACCATTGTCCTATACATTTTAAATTCCTATTTTGTATCAGTACTTTGCTAGTTGTTTAATCAAGTTTGACAGTGAAACATTCTACCATAATAATACTATGTGCCTATATTAATAACACTTATTTATATATCATTTAAAACCCGTTTGATGTGGTTTTCATTTCAATCAAAACTTATGTCCATTCAATCAGTCATGCTTATTTCATAAAATACTTTACATACATATGTAACTGGAACTCTAAATCTCTCTAGAATTAGACTTTTATTTGCTTCATCAATCTGTGTCCAATGTCCTTTTATTCGTTCAAATTACCATATCAGTGAATATATTATTCTCATGGGGTGTTATATCTCCTTTCTAGTTGTTTATGGATCCCGTATATTTCTGACTCCATACATCGTATTGTGTATTCAAAGTCTTATTTAAGATTAACATGCATCATACATGAATTCCCATACTCCCGTATGTTTTTCCCAATAGTACATTGAATTACTTAAACTCTATAAAAATTACACCTACAAATGGTGAAATGGTCTCTTCTAATCCAATTATATCATACTTTCTTGAGCAGATCATCATATCCTGTTGTTCTACTTTACTTCTAAACTCAATTCAAAAATTCAAACTATAATACCAACACAGTACTACCCCTCAATTTCTCTTAATAATGCTACTTACGTTATGATAACCAAGTTTAATTGTTTTCAATCCATCAAACATATCATTAGTTCTAATACTTTAATCTATTACGGTAAAACTAAAATTTTAGTATAATGAAAAATTTAGTTACATGTTCCATATGATTTTCATCATTTTTGGTTTCATACACAATCTTTTCCTTGCCCTCTCCTTACGTTTTGCTTTATTACTTTCATCTATGTCATCCTCATTATAACTCACTTCAGGTTCCCTCTTTTATTTTCTTCGCTTTCTTCAGCCTCGTCATGAGCCTGTAATTGTGTCATTATCATTTGTGATTGCTCGACCAATGACTTGGCTTGACGTTCATTGTTTTGTTCCATCATGCTTTGCATATACTGTATCATCTCCTTTAGAGTCATACCTTCTCCGTCCGTTTTCTGAAATTGAAACATATAACTTGTTTAGTAATTACATTACTTATCTAAGTATACTACCAATTGTCCCGTAGGAATAGTCAAAATCCTATAGTTACTGAATCACATCCTATCTTAATTCAGATCTTTACTTAGTTACCATCACTTAAGTCACAACCTATGTTTGAGACCAAGTCCTCACGGATACTTGAAATCTCAAACTACTGCTCTGATAACAAACTGAAACATCCTTCCTCTAATTCATCAACATTAACCAACCAGGATAACATATGTCCCAAATCGAAAATGCAAATAATATTATGAAAGTGCAGAAGTGAAATTCATATCAACACTAAAGCATAATAACTAGAATTCTACAAAGACGTGACTAAATAACTACAAAGTCATTACAATTTATTACATCAACATTGAAATTTCCATTTCCATATGCATTCCCCATAAACTATCAAATTACCCAACTGGTAAGACTCCTCGAGAAGTTGCAAATGTAGCCTAAGATGATGGCCCAATAGGAGCTTAAACCTTTCTTATAAAAATGTAAGTTAGCAACGGGTAAGCGGATTTTCTTAGTCAGTAAATACATATATCAATCCACATAAATTTTATGCATCAAGAAATAGTATTATGAACAATAAATGCTACTTTGTGTGGTATGCACAGATCTCAAAGTTTAGAATGGCAGTTCAATATTAACAAACAGATATGTTCAACCGGGCCGGGAATTATATTTTTACCAAGCGATGTACGATCCCTTACAGGAGCGAGTTGTATTTGCAAGTCCTCAGCCACGGTCACACCGGAGTTTAGAGATATCATGAAATTAATCATGTACTAATGATGCACTTTCAATAAAATCAAGCTACCATGTAATTAAACATGTCAAGTACGAGGGTGCATCAAATAACAATACAATCACATAAAGTGCCAAACAATATCAGAAGCAACTAGAACATGCCATTCAATGTAACCCATGTATGTATCCAATGAACGCAAATGTAGCAATTAATATCTATTACTCATTGTGGTTTATTACCGAGGATGACCTGAAAATATCGACATGTTCATACACGACCCAAATCTTTGTATTAATTCGAGGTAATGAATACCACAATGAACCTGTTATATCAGTGTATGATATCAACATTAGTGTTTGTTCATTCAATTCATCTTCCATTTAAAATTCAATAACTAAGTGTGTCCAAGTTCGGACCTCATACAAAATTGTCCCCACCTGATCCGAAGTTCGGATCTACCATTCATCCGAAGTTTGGATGCTTCATATATCCGAAGTTCATAACTATTTCAGAATTAATTTTTGATATACACGAAGTTCGGTCCCCACCTGAACCGGAGTTCGGTCCCCACATGACCCGAAGTTCGCTCCACACATGACCTGAAGTTCACTCCCAACATGGCCCGAAGTTCGGTCCTCACATGACCCGAAGTTCTGTTCCCAGTCCGTCCATGATAACTTAGTAAAATTTTTAACATATTTCTGATTGTCATCCATGATAACTTAGTAAAATTTTTAACATATTTATGATTGTCATTCGAAGTTCATATTAACTCATTAAAATGGTAAATATTTCATGGAATATGTAGAGTCATTTCTTGGACTAATTATATCAAGTTGATCATCTTTTAACCAAACATCAAAATATGTAGGTTGAATCAGTTTATCAACCATGAATCATCCATAAATTCATTTTATCACCAAAATTTTATCAATAATATTTTTGTAACAGATACATTATTCTTTCATGTATACCGACCATTCTAGATTCATAAAACACCATTTAAACCCAATTTTCGAAACCAATGTGCAAGATGTCCGATTATTCAGCTTTTCTAAATCGAAAACCATTAAAAATCAAGAGACTAACCTCAAATTTACTTCCAAATGACCATCCAGGTTATTTAAAAGGTTTCTTGGTCGATTTTGGCTACTAACACTTAAATTTCAACCGAGAAATCATAATTTATTCTTAAATGTTGTTGTCCAAAATCAAACTCGAGGAAAACCCTAAGTTACATCTCGTTTTACCTGGATTTTATTGATGAAAACGGACATGCAATAGTAGTAGCTTGTTCCTCTTTACATCATCTTTCTAATGGTATCAATTTTTGTTTTCTAACTCTTTGTAGATTGTGAGAAAAGTTAGTGAGAAGATACTAAGGTTTTTGGTGTTTTGCATGAGCAGAACCGAAGAGTAATTCAAACTTTTACCTAACTTTCGTTGAGAAAATCAGATATGCAATTACATGATCTTATTCCTTTGGACCCCAGCTTTCCAACCATATATAGGTCACCTTCTAACTCCTTGTAGATAGAGAGAAAAGCTAGAGAGAAGTTAATATGGTTCTTTGAGTTTCTAGAGAGAGAAACGAGTAACTTGTTTGTGTAGAGTTGCAAATGAACCAAAAATTCGGACTTGACCCCATAAAAATCTGATTTTAACTTTCATTTTTAAGGTATTAACCACAAAACCTTTTCTAAATAACCCTTGTTAGCGCATAAGTTTTATTTCTTAGGTGTTGGTCCCTAAAACCTCAAATTTCTCTTCAATCCATGACTTGTTGCACATAACAACTTTAATTCATTTCTAAATAAAGTTCCATGACTTAGAATATACTTTTCAACTAATTATCATTAAATATGATTATTTCATAAACTCCCAAAGATTTCGAGCTAAGTATCTTAGTTTATTAACATAGGTTTAACAAATTTTGGGATGTTTTAATAGCCATTTTTATAGTCGTTTTTTGTCAAAAAATTTCAACTTTGCCACCCCAATTAGTATAAATAGGTAGGGGCTGTAATATGGATGAACACACAACATTTCTTCATTCTCCAACTCTCTCATTTGATATTTTCGGTATTTATAAACTCTCGTAATCTTGAAAATCCCAAAGTTTTCATTTTTCTTTCTTCACTTCTTCTTCATTGCTAGTAATACTCAAGAAACGACGGGTGAATCTTCTGTCGAGGGAAATCTCGAAGTCGTGAGGGTACTCGAAAACAAATGTAAGAAAGAAATTTGGGAGCATTATGATTTATGTGAAATGTCGAACGGGTCCAAAAAGGCACGTTGCAAACTTTGTCTAAAGTTTTTTCACCCGAAGGGAACATAACGTTGAGAAATTTTATTTCGAAAGCATGCAAGGCACTTCATTTAAGTTCCGATCCTAGTCAACAAAATCATACCCCGCAAGGTGGTGTTTTCGTTTACGACAAGGAAAAATTACGGGAGGCGTTTACAAAGTTCGTGATTACAAAATCGTTGCTGTTCGACCATTTTGATGATGAAGGTTTCACGACAATGATTTAACCACGTTATAGTCAAGTATGTCGTACTACCCTTCGTCGTGATGCTTTAATAATGTGGCGTGTCGTGAGAGAAAAAATGATTTTTGGTTTTCAAGAACATAATTATTGTATTTCTCTAACTTGCGACGTTTCGAGTTCCCCTCACGACACCGGAAATTCTTTTTTAGCCTTTACGACGCATTGGTTGGATTCTCAAAAAAATGATGAAAAGAACGATTACGTTTCAATTATTCGGCGAACCACATACCGGTGCAAATTTATTTACACTTTTTAAACGAGTGACTTGTCTTTATAAATTAGAAGACAAAGATTTTTCTATGTCTTTTGATAATGCGTCGAATAATACAAACGCGGTTCCGAGATTAAAATTATGTTGAATCCTATCTTAGATGGCGTACTTTCATACTCGTTGTGTTGCACAAATTATAAATTTATCTGTGCAAGCCGGGTTGGAGGTGATTGAACCGATTAGATTAGATTTTAAAGCAATGATCAAATCAGTTCTTTGTTACAATAGCCAAAGACAAAATGTTTATAGACGTTATTGTAAATCGGTTAATAAAAAAACTTTGAGTGCCAATTTAGATTGTCCAACTTATTGGAACGCGACATGGATGATGATGCACTCCGTGTTAAGGCAAAGGGAAACGTTACAACCATTTCACAATCGCCTATACGAGAAGGATCATGTCCCCAACATTTATGCAAGTTCGAATTGGGAAATGATTGTGAAAATAACCGATTTGTTAAAAGGTTTTTAAAGACGCGACAACTTATTTATGCTGTGTATATTACCCTACTAGCCATTTGGTTCTAAATCAAATTTTTTTGCTGGCTTCCAAACTAAATAATTTTAAAATTTGAAAATCAAGTACTCCAAAATATTGGCAACGCAATGAAAGCAAAACTTTTATAATATTTTAAGAAAATCTCACCTGTGTTTACTTGTGCCAACCCTTAAACCCGATGATAAATGTTGGTGGCGTGGAAACATTAATCGAAAGTATTGCATTTTCTTTTGGTTTACATGAAGATGAACCATATTTTATAACAAACCAAGTAAAATTTTTTAACAAATTTTTTCGAGAATTATTCGATGTTTATTTGCGAAAATATGGTGCGAGTAATGTAAATACAAGAACAAATGAGAAGAGGAAAGTTCATCCAGTAGATGAGGAACTCGGATATCGCTTTTTAACACACTTTTAAATTCCCAATCCAAACGAGCACGTACTACCACCCTGGGTAGCGAGTTAGGAAACTATATTTCTAGTGATTTTATATCGAAAATGATGCATGAAGAGTTTGAAAACCTTGATCTTTTGGCTTGGTGGAACGAAAAGGAACCAGTTTTTCTGGTTCTAGCCGCCATGGTCTGTGATTTACTATCCGTCCTAGTTTCCACGGTAGCTTCACAATCCGCTTTTTCGGTTAGTGGCAGGGTTATATCACAGTGGAGGTCGAGATTAAGTCCCGAATCGGTAATATGTTGTATTTGTTTGAAGGATTATTTGGATGCAGCGGCTCGAATGCAAAATGTAACGACCTTAGAAGATGCAGTTGACGTCGATTTGGAAACAAATAAATGGTTTTTGTCGATTTTGGCTTCTAACACTGAAATATCAACTGAGAAATCATAATTTACACTTAAATGTTGCTGCCCAAAAACAAACTCGAGGAAAAACCAAAGTTACATCTCTTTTTACATGGATTTTATTGATGAAAATGGACATGCAATAGTAGTAGCTTGTTCCTCTTTAAATCAACTTTCCAATGGCATCAATTTTACTTTCTAAGTCTTTGTAGATTGTGAGAAAACTTAGAGAAAAGATACTAAGGTTTTTGGTGTTTTGCATGAGCAGATTTGAATAGTAATTCAAACTTTTACCAAACTTTGGTTTAGCAAACCAGACATTCAATTACATGATCTTCTTCCTTCTGATCCCAGCTTTCCAATCATACATAGACCACCTTCTAACTCCTTGTAGATTGAGAGAAAAGCTAGACAGAAGGTAAGAAGAATCTTTGGATTTCTAGAGAATGAAATGAGTGACTTGTTTGTGTTGATTTGCAAATGAACAAAAATTTTCCGACTTGACCTCCTAAAAATCTGATTTTAACTTTCATTTTTAACGTACTAACCACAAAACCTTTACTAAATAACCCTTGTTAGCACAAAAGTTTATTTCTTAGGTTTTGGTCCCCAAACCTCAAATTTTTCTTCAATCCATGACTTGTTGCACATGACAACTTTAATTCATTTTTAAATAAATTTCAATGACTTAGAAATACTTTTCAACTAATTATCATTTAATGGGGTTATTTCATAAATCCTCAAAGACTTCGAGCTAAGTGACTTAGTTTATTATTAACATAGATTTGGCGAATTTCGCGATGTTACAGCATGGGCTCCACCACGCCCATACTTCATCCGCGAAGTCAAACAGACTTAGACAAATGTGGATACTTTTTCTTTGTCTTGTCATTTGGTTCCCATGTATGGTTTGAATCTTTATAATGTTTTCATTGTACGAGCATTATATCAATACCTCTGTGTCATAACTTCTTAAATTCGGTATCCAAAATCCTTTCAGGCTCTTTCACACAACGAAGTTTCTCATCCTTTGTTAGATATCCTTAATAATTTACTTTACATCAAGAATTTAATGAGATTCACTTCTCCACATTTTTACAACTCTAAGGGTGGTTTCCCCTATTTTGCTAAATCGTACATTCCTTTTTTGATGTTTACTTCTTACAGTGGCTCATCGATCCCCTCGTTTTATATATACTCAAACTTACTTGTGTAACTTGGATCAACATAGGTCTCATTTGGATTAATCATAGTAATTGTGCATTCATCAAATTATGTTCTTCAAAACTTAACGCTTTATGACAGCTTTTCAAGTATCCATGTTTAATTACAATTTATTGCTTATATAATATATGGCATTAATCTGAATTCATAGTATATCTACTCATCTACTAAACTCAGCATAACATTCTTTCTTGGATTCAATTTTTAAGCAAATATGGTAATTATTATTATCATCATTTGAACTATCATACCTTACTACAATCAAGTTTCTAAGCATATAAACTACAGTCCTTGATCATCCCAATCAGCTTATTAACACATACACTCAACTATTAGAGTGCTAAAGTAATTTACTTGGAATTTATCCCAACGCTAGTTTCCAAGTTAGACCATTGTCCTATACATTTTAAATTCCTAGTTTGTATCAGTACTTTGCTAGTTGTTTAATCAAGTTTGACAGTGAAACATTCTACCATAATTTTACTATGTGCCTATATTAATAACACTTATTTATATATCATTTAAAACTCGTTTGATGTGGTTTTCATTTCAATCAAAACTTATGTCCATTCAATCAGTCATGCTTATTTCATAAAATACTTTACATACATATGTAACTGGAACTCTAAATCTCTCTAGAATTTAGACTTTTATTTGCTTCATCAATCTGTGTCCAATGTCCTTTTATTCCTTCAAATTACCATATCAGTGAATATATTATTCTCATGGGGTGTTATATCTCCTTTGTAGTTGTTTATGGATCCCATATATTTCTGACTCCATACATCGTATTGTGTATTCCAAGTCTTATTTAAGATTAACATGTATCATACATGTATTCCCATACTCCCGTATGTTTTTCCCAGTAGTACATTGAATTACTTTAACTCTATAAAAATTACACCTACAAATGGTGAAATGGTCTCTTCTAATCCAATTATATCATACTTTCTTGAGCAGATCATCATATCCTGTTGTTCTGCTTTACTTCTAAACTCAATTCAAAAATTCAAACTATAATAGCAACACAGTACTACCCCTCAATTTCTCTTAATAAAAGCTAATGCTACTTACGTTATGATAACCAAGTGTAATTGTTTTCAATCCATCAAACATATCATTAGTTCCAATACTTTAATCTATTACGGTAAAACTTAAATTTTAGTATAATTTCTATAATCACATCTAAATTCCCAGACTGCTATAACATATTTTCAAATTCAAAGCTTCATAATCCACATTGGCTATTCATTTAATGCCTATTTATATGCTCATCTATTCTCACTCACAAACATATGTATAATCACATTAGTTATAGAGATTCAATATTACTCCAATCCATGTTAACTTCAAAATCATAGTATTTCAATAATCAAGGTTCAAAACTGCTAACAGTTTAATTTGGGATCTCATCTATTTCGTTTAACTTTTTATCCATCATTTCATCATGTAACGTTATGGTATACTAATTCATTGGTGGCAGTCCCATAGTTGGAATCCATTCTTTCGCATTCTTAATCCACAATGATCAAGAAAATGTTGGTGGTTGCAAGTCCCTGAAAAATTTAGTTACATGTTCCATATGATTTTCATCATTTTTGGTTTCATACACAATCTTTTCCTTGCCCTCTCCTTACGTTTTGATTTATTACTTTCATCTATGTCATCCTCATTATAACTCACTTCAGGTTCCCTCTTTTATTTTCTTCGCTTTACTTCAGCCTCGTCATGAGCCTGTAATTGTGCCATTATCATTTGTGATTGCTCGACCAATAACCTGGCTTGACGTTCATTGTTTTGTTCCATCATGCTTTGCATATACTGTATCATCTCCTTTGGAGTCATACCTTCTCTGACCGTTTTTGAAATTGAAACATATAACTTGTTTAGTAATTACATTACTTATCTAAGTATACTACCAATTGTCTCGTAAGAATAGTCAAAATCATATAGTTACTGAATCACATCCTATCTCAATTCAGATCTTTACTTAGTTACCATCACTTAAGTCACAACCTATGTTTGAGACCAAGTCCTCACGGATACTTGAAATCTCAAACTACTGCTCTGATAACAAACTGAAACATCCTTTCTCTAATTCATCAACATTAACCACCCAGGATAACATATGTCCCAAATTGAAAATGCACAAAATATTATGAATGTGCAGAAGTGAAATTCATATAAACACTAAAGCATAATAACTAGAATTCTACAAGGACGTGACTAAATAACTACAAGGTCATTACAATTTATTACATCAACATTGAAATTTCCATTTCCATATGCATTCCCCATAAACTATCAAATTACCCAACTGGTAAGACTCCTCGAGAAGTTGCAAATGTAGCCTAAGATGACGGCCCAATAGGAGCTTAAACCTTTCTTGTAAAAATGTAAGTTAACAACGGGTAAGCGGATTTTCTTAGTCAGTAAATACATATATAATTCCACAAATATTTCATGCATCAAGCAATAGTATCATGAACAACAAATGCTACTTTGTGTCGTATGCACAGATCTCAAAGTTTAGAATGGCAGTTCAATATTAACAAACAGAGATGTTCAACCGGGCTAGGAATTATATTATTACAAAGCGATGTACGATCCCCTACAGGAGCGAGTTGTATTTGTAAGTCCTCAGCCACGGTCACACCGGAGTTTAGAGATATCATGAAATTAATCATGTACTAATGATGCACTTTCAATAAAATCAAGCTACCATGTAATTAAACATGTCAAGTACGAGGGTGCATCAAATAACAATACAATCACATAAAGTGCCAAACAATATGAGAAGCAACTAGAACATGTCATTCAATGTAACCCATGTATGTATCCAATGAACGCAAATGTAGCAATTAATATCTATTACTCATAGTGGTTTATTACCGAGGATGTCCTGAAAATATCGACAGGTTCTTACACAACCCAAATCTTTGTATTAATTCGAGGTAATGAATACCACAATGAACCTGTTATATCAGCGTATGATATCAACATTAGTGTTTGTTCATTCAATTCATCTTCCATTTAAAATTCAATAATTAAGTGTGTCCAAGTTCGGACCTCATACAAAATTGTCGCCACCTGATCCGAAGTTCGTATCTACCATTCATCCGAAGTTTGGATGCTTCATATTTCCGAAGTTCATAACTATTTCAGAATTAATTTTTGATCTACACGAAGTTCGGTCCCCACCTGAACCGAAGTTCGGTCCACACATGACCCGAAGTTCGCTCCACACATGACCCAAAGTTCGCTCCCAACATGACCCGAAGTTCGGTCCTCACATGACCCGAAGTTCTGTTCCCAGTCCGTCCACGATAACTTAGTAAAAATTTTAACATATTTCTGATTGTCTTCCATGATAACTTAGTAAAATTTTTAACATATTTCTGATTGTCATCCGAAGTTCATATTAACTCATTAAAATACTTGGTAAATATTTCATGGAATATGTAGAGTCATTTCTTCGACTAATTATATCAAGTTGATCATCTTTTATCCAAACATCAAAATATGTAGGTTGAATCAGTTTATCAACCATGAATCATCCATAAATTCATTTTATCAGCAAAATTTTATCAATAATATTTTTGTAACAGATACATTATTCTTTCATGTATACCGACCATTCTAGATTCATAAAACACCATTTAAACCCAATTTTCGAAACCAATGTGCAAGCTGTCCGATTATTCAGCTTTTCTAAATCCAAAACCATTAAAAATCAAGAGACTAACCTCAAATTTACTTCCAAATGACCATCCAGGTTATTTGAAAGGTTTCTTGGTCGATTTTGGCTACTAACACTTAAATATCAACTTAGAAATCATAATTTATTCTTAAATGTTGTTGTCCAAAAACAAACTCGAGGAAAACCCAAAGTTACATCTCGTTTTACCTGGATTTTATTGATGAAAACGGACATGCAATAGTAGTAGCTTGTTCCTCTTTAAATCATCTTTCTAATGATATCAATTTTTGTTTTCTAACTCTTTGTAGATTGTGAGAAAAGTTAGTGAGAAGATACTAAGGTTTTTGGTGTTTATCATGAGCAGAACCGAATAGTAATTCAAACTTTTACCTAACTTTCGTTGAGAAAATCAGATATGCAATTACATGATCTTATTCCTTTTGATCCCAGCTTTCGAATCATATATAGATCACCTTCTAACTCCTTGTAGATTGAGAGAAAAGCTAGAGAGAAGTTAATATGGTTCTTTGAGTTTCTAGAGAGAGAAACGAGTAACTTGTTTGTGTTGAGTTGCAAATGAACCAAAAATTCGGACTTGACCCTATAAAAATCTGATTCTAACTTTCATTTTTAAGGTATTAACCACAAAACCTTTTCTAAATAACCCTTGTTAGCACATAAGTTTTATTTCTTAGGTATTGGTCCCTAAAACCTCAAATTTCTCTTCAATCTATGACTTGTTGCACATAACAACTTTAATTCATTTCTAAATAATGTTCCATCACTTAGAATATACTTTTCAACTAAGTATCATTATATATGATTATTTCATAAACTCCCAAATATTTCGAGTTAAGTATCTTAGTTTATTATTAACATAGGTTTAACAAATTTTAGGATGTTTTAATAGCCATTTTTATAGTCGTTTTTCGTTAAAAAATTTCAACTTTGCCACCCCAATTAGTATAAATAGGTAGGGGTTGTAATATGGATGAACACACAACATTTCTTTATTCTCCAACTGTAACACCCTCTAATCCCAGCTAAAAGCCACGTCATTTACAATACACATGTGGCATAAACGCATATAAAATCCATCACACATGTCAAGGGTTTACACAAACACTGATTAATTAAAACATTTCACAAACATAGTCACAATATCCAGAAGTCAACCCGACATACAAAACCCGACCCGGACCCAAATATTCACATACAAACCCAGTACCACTTATCCCAAGGTTTCCCAACAGAACAAGGAACACATACAGAATACAAAAGCAGAATCACCCGATCGCAGCAAGTCACGCTCCTATCTTCGCTCAGGAGCTGGCGGTCCTATCTTCGGTTCCCCTGATACACACATCAGACTCGAATACGTAAGCTTCGCAGCTCGTGAGTACACAAGGGTTAGACACTGCACAGATCACATAATCACATATCTCATGTCACATAGCAGCCCTACACTACACGGCATAACACATGCCAGCAAGTCTCTAATCAGAGACCCTAGAGATCCAATACAGGAAGAGATTCTCATCTCAATTGGGGAATCCCTCCCCCCTGGAGCCAAACCACGCCCGTGGAAGCTAACAGGAATAACGGCCGCAAATATATATATGGGAACCCTACACAGGGTCAAACAGAGCTACACAGCTCCCACGATACTCATCGCAATATATAGTAATGGATCTCAAGCATATAACACATATAAAGAAGGAAGGATCATACCTGAGGGGCAGCTCGCAGTGCCCAAACAATTCATATAATCACATATGAAATATTAACACAAAAGACTCGAAAGACAGCGACTAGTCTTTGGAAAAAGTCTCGCGTACTCACCTGGATCACCCCGCACAATTTCCCTAACTGTCTGATCCAGACTCGGCCTGTAGCAATCTCTAACAGTCCCTGTACACAAATAATTCTCCCCAGATTAATCCCAACTATCCCATAACTCGTTAACATACCCAAATGAATCCCACAAACAGCCCAACGGACCCCCAAAGCCCAAACCGACCCAAGCCCGCAGAAGCCGGATCGCGGCCGCACTGGCGCGATCGCGGCCCGCGCTCCCCAAGAACATCGCCGCCGCGCTAAGCGCGTCGCGGTCGCGCTCACGATGCAGAACAGGTCCCCTGTTCGTTTTTCTACTCTGTCCAGGAGGTATAATCCTCCCCCAAATCGATTTCAGCAGCCATAATTCACAAAAAATGATACCAAAACTCTTCTAACACATAGGTACACCAATTCCCAACATATCTCAACATTTAACACACAAAATCAGATTCAAATCTAGGGGTTTCTTACCTTGAACTCAAGAACAAAACTTTGGAGATTTCAATTCTGATTTCAACACTTTGATCACTTGGTTTAGGCTTCAATTCAGGCTCCAGCAGCAGGTAATCACACACACACACTTCACTTCACTATTTTGCACAAAAAGAGAGGATAAGGAAGAACGTCATATACATATACGTAACTTAAACGGATCCCGATATAACGCGGGTTCGACACCGATACCCGATCCCAATATCAAAAATCCACTATTTATATCAATAATTCCCATTTAGTCTCGTGAATCCATATTTATAATTTATCCACTAAAATTATATCCCGAATCCACATAATTCCCCGTCCCGACACGTATAATCCACTATACGGGACGCAATTGGACCAACGCATTACTCAATAAAATAACTAGTCAATAGGATAATTACACGTACCTACTCGGGAGTCGGGGTGTTACACCAACTCTCTCATTTGATATTTTCGGTATTTATAAACTCTCGTAATCTTGAAAATCCCAAAGTTTCTATTTTTCTTTCTTCTTCATTGCTAGTAATACTCAAGAAACGACGGGTGAATATTCTGTCGAGGGAAATCTCGAAGTCGTGAGAGTACTCGAAAACAAATGAAAGAAAGAAATTTGGGAGCATTATGATTTATGTGAAATGTCGAACGGGTCCAAAAAGACACGTTGCAAACTTTGTCTAAAGTTTTTTTCACCCGAAGGGAACATAACGTTGAGAAATTTTATTTCGAAAGCATGCAAGACACTTCGTTTAAGTTCCGATCCGAGTCAACAAAATCTTATCCCGCAAGGTGGTGTTTTCGTTTACGACAAGGAAAAATTACGGGAGGCGTATACAAAGTTCGTGCTTACAAAATCGTTGTTGTTCGACCATTTTGATGATGAAGGTTTCACGACAATGATTTAACCACGTTATACTCAAGTATGTCGTAATACCCTTCGTCGTGATGCTTTAATAATGTGGCGTGTCGTGAGAGACAAAATGATTTTCGGTTTTCAAGATCATAATTATTGTATTTCTCTAACTTGCGACGTTTCGAGTTCCCCTCACAACACCGGAAATTATTTTTTAGCCTTTACGACGTATTGGTTGGATTCTCAAAAAAATGATGAAAAGAACGATTACGTTTGAATTATTCGGCGAACCACATACCAGTGCAAATTTATTTACACTTTTTAACGAGTGACTTGTCTTTACAAATTCGAAGACATAGATTTTTCTATGTCACGCGGTTGGAGGTGATTGAACCGATTCGATTAGATTTTAAAGCAATGATCAAATCGGTTTTTTGTTACAATAGCCAAAGACAAAATGTTTATAGACGTTATTGTAAATCAGTTAATAAAAAAACTTTCAGCGCCAATTTAGATTGTCCAACTTGTTGGAACATGACCTGGATAATGATGCACTTCGTGTTAAGGCAAAGGGAAACGTTGCAACCATTTCACAATCGCCTATACGAGAAGGATCATGTCCCCAACATTTATGCAAGTTCGAATTGGGAAATGATTGTGAAAATAACTGATTTGTTAAAAGGTTTTTAAAGACGCGACAACTTATTTATGCTGTGTATATTACCCTACTAGCCATTTGGTTCTAATCAAATTTTTTTGCTGGCTTCCAAACTAAATAATTTTAAAATTTGAAAATGAAGTACTCCAAAATATTGGTAATGCAATGAAAGCAAAACTTTTATAATATTTAAAAGAAAACCTCAGATGTGTTTACTTGTGACAACCCTTGAACCCGATGATAAATGTTGGTGGCGTGGAAACATTAATCGAAAGTATTGCATTTGCTTTTGGTTTACATGAAGATGAACCATATTTTATAACAAACCAAGTAAATTTTTTTAACAAATTTTTTCGAGAATTATTCGATGTTTATTTACGAAATTATGGTGCGAGTAATGTAGATACAAGAATAAATGAGAAGAGGAAAGTTCATCCAGTAGATGAGGAACTCGGATATCGCTTTTTAACACACTTTTAAATTCCCAATCCAAACGAGCACGTGCTACCACCCTGGGTAGCGAGTTAGGAAACTATAAATCTAGTGATTTTATATCGAAAATTACGTATGAAGAGTTTGAAAACCTTGATCTTTTGTCTTGGTGGAACGAAAAGGAACCAGTTTTTCTTGTTCTAGCCGCCATGATCTGTGATTTACTATCCATCCTAGTTTCCACGGTAGCTTCAGAATCCGCTTTTTCGGTTAGTGGCACGGTTATATCACAGCGGGGGTCGAGATTAAGTCCCGAATCGGTAATATGTTGTATTTGTTTGAAGGATTATTTGGATGCAGCGGCTTGGTTGCAAAATGTAACGACCTTAGAAGATGCAATTGACGTCGATTTGGAAGCAAATATACACAACAAAGAAGTTGAACTTGGAATATTGCCTCCAAATGAAGAAGATACAAAAGATGACGAAGATTGTGAACCTGAATGCCAAAATTTGGGTGATTTAAAGAATGGAAAATTACAAATAAAGGTAATATAAAATAAAAAATTTGACAATAAAGGAATTGTAAAAAAAATTTTGCCGATAAAAGTAATGTAAATTTCTAATTTGGCAGAGAAAGGACACGAAAGTTAACTTTTAGGCTAAGAAAGATAATCATATATTATTCTTTTACCAAAAAAGGGAGCATAAAACTAAAAATTTATCTTCTTATTTGGTCATCAATACCCTTTTTTTGTCAAATTTGAATTTTATGTTATCTTTCTTGGCCTACAATTTTTTTTACATTACCTTTATTCTCAATTTTTGAATTTTATACTATCTTTCTTGGTAATTTGCCTTTACAAAAAATGGTTTTTGTGGTTTGCATAAAATTTTGGATATGATCTATGTGGTTTTAATTTTGCATAAACGGTGTCATTATTCGTACTGTTTACTTGCAGAAATGGTCTCTCTATCTCATAACTTTTTTTCTAAGTGACGATTATACCCTTTTACCCGATAACATTTTTGGTCCTTTTCTTTTCAAAAATTTTATTTTTTCTTTTTAAATTTTAATGTTAATATAATAATGATGTTTCACTTAATTAATTATCATTGTTTTATAAGATACATTATATTTTCTTATTTATAAAAGTAATCCCTATTTATATATTTAATTAATTTATTAAATGTTTATTATATTACCTTCATTTATTATAATCCTTTTTTTAAATATTTTATATGTTTCCAACTATTTATTTGATTGCGTTAATATATTTTGATTTCACTATAGCTTTTAAAAAAAATATATATCACTTAAAGTTTCATTCGTTTCGATTAAGATATTTGTTACGTTAATTTTCTATTTAGATTTAGTATTCTATTCCTATTGATTTAATATTTTGTTACCTTAAACATTTAAGTCAAAACAAATAAATATTTATGTTTATATAGCTTTCTTGCAAATTAGAACTAAATCGAAACATATTAGTATAATAAAAGTATTAACAAAATATTTGAATCAAAATAAATAAAATAAGAAACATATTTGTGAAATAATGTATTTTACTTGAAAGTTATAACTAAATTAAAACATGATAACTTAACAAAACATTTAAATAAAAATAAATAAAATGCTAAGTTTATATTTTTTTTTTCTTAAAACTTATGATTAAACTGTAATGAATTAATGTAACAACCTAATTATAATAAAGTTAATAAATACATTAACTTAAAATTAAAACACATTAATATAACAAATATTTAAATCCAAACGAATGAAAGTTTATGTATTTTCCTTAAAAATTGTATAATAAAATCAAAATATATTCACGTAATGAAATAAATAGATTCAAACATATAAAATACAAACAACATATAAATAATATAATAATGAAAGGTAATATTAATAAAATTTTAATGTATAATTTAAATATAGAAAAACGTAAAATAAATTAATTAAATAGAAAATAAAAGATAACTTTAATAAAAAAAATAAATATATTTTACATAATATTAATTATAAATAAATTAATTAGATAATCATTTATTAAATTAACATCTATGCTATATAAAATAAAAAAACCACATGAAGTTTCTGGACCAGTGGATGGAAAGAAATCAATGGTCCAAATTAATGACAACTCATAATTATTTATGAAATGTCTCTTATACCCTTAATTAAAATCAATAATTATACCTATGCCTTTTTTTTAATTCATTTTCCAAATTTACTACATTAACTTAATTGTAACATCCCAATTTCGAGATAATTGCGTGTAATTATTTTTGTGGATATTTAAATAATTATTATCGTGTTGGGCCAATGAGATCCCGAGTAGTGGATTTTATGTGTCGGGTTTATTAGCTACGTGTCTCCGGGTTATAGTATTAGTGGATTAGTTATATATTTGGGTTCGTGGAGTTAAATGGGTTAAAAGGATATTAATTGTGAAAATGGGGTATCGGGTTCGGGTTATTGGATTCGGGACCGGCCGAAATGAAATTACATATATACGTGTTCTCCTTCTCTTCTCCCTTATCCTTTTGAAATCCCTAAAGTGTGGTGTGTGTGTTTGTGAGGCTCCAGCAGAGAAAATCCATCCCCAAGCTCCAGGATTCTTGTGAAATTTGGGATTTAGCTTCACCATCTTCATCTCCCTTGTGTTCTTGAGTTCAAAGGTAAGAATCCATGAGCTTAACCTTTAATTCCTTGTTATATGCTATGGGTTTATGAGGTTTGGTTGTGGGGCTTATGAGGAGTTAATATATGTTGATATTGAGGTGTATCGGAGTTGAAAATCGTGTATGGAAGGAGTTAAAACTCCTGGACAGCCATGGAAATCGAAGAGCAGGGATGGGTGCAGGCGTGAGGTCGCGGCGTGACGCGCAGGGGGGGCGTGGCGCGATGCGCAGGGGAGGAGGGGCGCGGCGCGATGTGCAGGGGGCGCGGCGCGGTCAGCTGCTGGGCCGGGTTCTGCGTGGGGTTTGAGTTGGGTTCCGTAGGGGCTTGAGGATGGGTATGGGAGCGTGCCTCGTCGGGATTCTGAGGTCGGGTTTCGGTTGGGTTTTCGGGTTTCGGTTGGGATTGTGTGTCGATTTCAGTTCGGTTAAAGGGTTGTGTTTGGGTTTGTTTTATATGTTGATTGGAGTTCGGGGGTTCCGTTGAGATTGTTTGAGTCTGTGTTGCCTGGGATTGAAATTAATTGTTTGAGATCCGTGTGATTGCAGGGACGAGCCGATCGCGAGGCGAGCCGAATCAGAGATCGTAGAGTTGGGAATTGAGACAGGTTGTTTGACAGTCAGGTGAGTACCCGAGTCTTTTCCAAACTAGCGCTCCATTTTCTGAGTTGTATCGTGTTATTTGTATATATTGTGCTATACTCTGTACGAGACAGGGACGTGGACGTCAGGTATGATTCTGTTCTTACATATGTGATATATGTGCATGAGATGAGATCCAGTCCGGGGGTCCGTGATGAGTTCCATATGGACGGTGATTCGCGATGTGTGATCGCGCGGGTTGGCTGTCCCTAACAGTCCTTGGGGCGTGTATACACGGCGGGGCCTGTAGCCCGTTCGCGCCCGTGCTACAGGGTTGTGGCTAACCACCGCAGCCACGGTCGTTAGCTGGGGAAGGGTCCCCCCTCTCAGTGATTCTGTGTGTAGGGCTTCGGATCTCATACTGTGTGCTCATACCTGTATAGTGATGTTGATTGCCAGGGACAGAGATAGAGCTTGTGTTGTGTGTATGTGCTATGTGTACGCATGCTATGTGTTTATTGTGCAGAGTCTAACCCTCATGTACTCACGAGCTTCCGAGCTTACGTGTTCGAGTCCACCATGTTCAGGGTATCAGAGAAGAGATTGGTAGTCATGCTTGTTGATCTGGGACTGGGGAGTAGCTGAGAAGTCTTATGCTGGTTTTGTGTAATGATTTGATTAGTTTGCTTATGTTAGCATCTTTTGGGTTATGTAACCAGTAAACTATGTGTTAATGACATTATTGCGAAAGTTTAAGTTATTAGTGATTTCAGCTTATCTTATGACATGTGCATGATAGAGTTATTACGATATTGCCACTTGTGTATTGTATTGACGTGGCATTTCCGGGCTCGGGCAGGGTGTTACATTAATTACATTAAATTTTGATTTTAATTTTTTCATTAATGAGTTAATATTAAATTAATATTTACCTTAAATAAATATGTGTCATTATTATCGTTAATGATCATAGTTAAATTCAAATGTAAAAATTTGGATATAAATGTAGAAGTGTAGTAAATAAAGTTAAAAATTTTTGTTAATTATTTTGCTAACAATATTAAAAATTTAATTGATAAAACTTCAATTGTGAATATGATAAATTTTGATTGTTGTTTTTCAGATATTTCATTTTTATATTTTATTATTTTCAAAAAATATACAAATTCACATAATTGAAGGTTTTTGTTTCCTACATTGATATATCATATTTGAAGTTAATAAAAATTAAAATAAACATTTTTTGCAAACACATATTATCTGTTTTTAATAATACAATATAATAATATTTTTTTATTTAATATCAAACAAATAAGTCTTTTTTATCTTTTATTTAACTAGCTTTCAATTTTTTTATTCAAATTATATATAAGTTTTATAATAATTTATTAAAATATAAAAAAAATATGTATTTTCTAAATCAACCCATGTAGTACATGAGTTGATTAACATATATATTATAAAAAAACAGAACAATTAATGTCATATGTCACTTCTACAATACAAAAAATTTTTATTTTTCCACATTTTTTTTCTAAATTTAACACCTTAACTTAATTGCATTAAATTTTGAATTTATTTTTTTTCATTAATTAATTAGTAATAAATTAGATTTTGTAATCTATAAACAATAAAAAATAAACACAATTATTATTTTTGTATGTTTTTATTTTTACTTTTATACATTTTATATAAATAAATTTATTTAAAAATATCCACGTAATGCGTGGGTTATAAACTAGTTTAAAGTTAAATAACAAAAAGAAGACTCATAAAATGAAAAGGGACCGAATATGTCATTGACAAAAATGGTGTAATTGTCATTTAGAAAAAAGAATGAGACAGAGAGACATTTTCTGCAAGTAAACAATGCAAATAAGGACTGTTTATGCAAAATTGAAACCACTGAGACCGAATCCAAAATTTTATGCAAACCACATTGACCATTATCATAATTTACTCTTAAAATTATATGCCAAGTTTCACAGTATGATCCGTTTCCTGCAATTTTTATTTCTTTTTTTTATAGGTTGGAATTCCATTAGCCAAATCTACATTCATTGACTGAAACTTTGGCTAAATTTACCTTCAAACTAAAAAAATCTAACGATTCATAAAATAAATAAATAAATTGTAACCAAAACTAACTTTTGTTGGTCTCGTACTCTCGTTAAGGTTCATTCAAGTAACAACTTCAGATGACTTGGATTACACAAATTCTTACCTTTTCAAATATTAATTTATTATTGCATGAACAAATAATTACGAATAGTTTGCGAAAGAAGAACATGTAAAAATTTATTCTAAACATTTTACTTTGAACAGTTGATGATCTAACTACTCAAGTTCACTTAGATCGGAGTGAAAAGTTTTCAAAACAAATCGATTATTGAAATTGTTTTGACTGATAATTAAGAGATTAATACTTGTTCGAATATGCATTGATAATTCGTTTACCGAAAAAGTTGGCATTGATCCGAACTCCTACTTATATAGCTAAGTATGCATTTAATAATTTCAACAATATTTTTTGTTTTGTCGTGTTCTGATTGGTTAAGAAGGCAGCATTAAATAACATGATGATTGGTTGATGATTATATAGCTAAGTATGGATTTAATAATTTCAAAAGTATATTATAACACCCTCAAACTAATCCCCAATTCCACATATTTAAACACGTCAACAAGAATATAATATAATAATCCCTAGCTATTGCCAACATACACACATGGAAACCTCGATAGTTTAAAACTTTAATTACATAATTAAGTCACGGAAATCCCTGGTTTAACACACACAATATCCGAAGTATATACATACACCGTCCCCAAATTATAACTACCTCTAAGACGGGTAGCTAACAACTCCTCAACTCTGCCGATGTAAACCTACTTGGGTCCAGCAGGCCTACTAGTACTCCGATCACGTGACATACACACATTTAAACACAGGTCAGCTAAAGCTGATGAGAATGCAAGTTTTTAGGTGTACGATTATAAAAACTCAATAAAAGAAAGTAAACTCAGTAACAAAATGTTCAGCGTTCTCTACTGAACAATGAATATAAGATCCCACAAGATAGCTCAGAATAGGTACTCAACCCGTGTGTACGAATCCACGTACCCAAATCCCTAGACCGCATAAAGCAGTTGTCAGGAGCTCAAAAGGGAATCGGGAGCGACCCGACCTCTGCCCAGCCGTATGGTTTAGTAACTCGGTAGCTCAAGTGTCCCAAATCTCATATAAATAAACACAGTTCATAATAATGCTCGATAATAAATGCATGATAATATCTCGTTAAAAAGCTCGTAAGAAAACTCATAATATCTCGTAAGAAAGCTCAGAAAAAGATCATGCAAGTATTAATAAATAATCGTACAAGTATCTCAGAAAAACATGCAATCACCTGACCCTGGAAATTCACCACTCAAGTCTCGGTTCCCTGGCCGAATCCTGACCCTATCAACTCGAGACCCTAGAAACACAAGGAAATAACCCAATATCACTAACTCATCCCTAAATAAACACTTAATATATATTTATTTTTCTGGGTTCTTACGCGGCTGTGTAAGATTTCTAACGCGGGGGTTTAGCAGTCTCCTTACGTGGTGGTGTAGAATTTCAACAAGATGGTGTGACTGCAACCCACGCGGCCGCGTAGCACGATCCACGCGGGCGCGTAGCTTAAGCAACCCATGCAGCCGCGCAAGAAGATCCACGCAGGTGCGTAGCCTAGACAACCCACACGGTCGCGTAAACAAAACCCACACGGGCGCGTAGCTCAAGCTTGTTACACAGCCTTGTAGACGAATGCCTACGCTGCCACGTAGCTAACCCTACGCGGCCGCGTAAACTTACTTCCAGCAACATATGCTTTGTTTTTGACAGCATCGATTTTTCACCTCCAAAGTCGATTTTGGTCCATTTTTGGCTCAAAAATTTGACCAAAAACTCAATAAAACACATATTGTTAGATATTTAATTTCGATCTTGTGACTTTATTTTGTAATAATTATTTTTGTTTAATTCCGTGTAATTTATTTCTAGTGTTTTATTTAATTGTAACTCTTATGTTAGAAGTAGAGGGGCTAAAGTGTAATGTTTGGAAACATGAATTAATTCTTGTAAAGGGAAACCCCACCTAGGGTTTCCCACGCAGATTCTCACTTTTACGAAATAGCAGTCGTCGAATTCACAAACATTCTCTTTGACATTCTTTCATCACTATTATTGCATTCTTTGAGTAATCATTCTATTTACATTATAATATTGGTCAAATCATTCTATTATGCTAATAATACTGTGAAATCAAGTTACAACAATTGGTATCAGAGCCTCATGGTGGATTTCAACTGATTAGGATTCCAAATCTGCACAGTGTTCTTCATTAAAACCCACGGTTTGATCCATTCTTTCATCCCCATATTTCTGTTTTTCGTGTTTATTAATCATACAATCATCTATTGTTCATCTTGTATTGATTTCGAGCTGTTTTCGTTCAATTGTTACCTATTTTTCATCTTTTAAAGCTGATTATCATCATTGATATATAGGCTTTTTATTTCGGTTTTGGTCCCATTCATCTTAGATTTTTAAGTGTTTTGGTTAGTTTAATTCTCTAAAAGTGTTTAAAATATTATTCCAAACATTTAGAAAAAATCTTTTAGGCTGAATACTGCTTGTTACAATTTTCTAAAAAAATCTGAAAATTTATAACTGTTGAACTTCGGACCTCCCTTCGGACCATCTCGGATCGAATTTCGGTCCACTTTGGATCCAATTTCGGCTAATTTGGACCAAATATTTAACAAATTTCGGACCCATTTTCAGACTCATCCGAACTTCGAATCATCCGAAATTTAGTTAAATTATTTTTAAAAGACTTAAAAGTAGTTGTGCTTAATTTTTGAATTGCATCTCGGACCATCTGAACTTCGGATCACCATCCGAATTCGGTCATCTTGAGTTGAAAATTTTTTAAGTATCCATCCAAAGTTACACTGTTCATCCGAAATTTGGTCCATCCGAATTTCATCCCCTCCGAGTTCGTTCCATCAGAGTTCGGTCCTTCACATTTTCCACTGTTCATCCGAAGTTCTGACCATCCAAATTTCACTGTTGATCCGATTTTCACATCATCCGAATTTTTCAGCATTTATCTGAATTCAGCCCATTCGAAACACTATTCATCAGAAACACTGTTCATCTGGAACACTAATTCATCCGAGTTCTGATAATCTGAAATTCAGTTTCCACCTTCAAGGATCTGAACAGTGTTCGCATAAATCAGCACACATCATCCATGGCCCAACTAGTCAATCTCAAGAGGCACAAGAGGCAGGGCCATCAAATGTACCAATTGAATATGATCAGTTATGTCAAACACTGCATGAGATTTGGGAAGCTGGTCCTAATGCAAATGAAGAGATAACTGCTGAGCTTTTTGATCAATTTCTAGAGCCTCCGGAAGGAGAAGATGATATTCTTAGGGAACTCGATGAATATCAACCTGAGCAAACAGGTAATGACATGTCGTCTTCAGCTACTGAATCTGATATATGGAAGAGATTGAGGTTGAGGCTCCAGAGAATGTAACTGCAGATCCGTCCTTTCAAATTAGGACATATGGATCACGATTGGTTGTAACTGAGGAAGAAGGAAGGAGGAAAAGAGCTACAGTGGAGTCGGAGGACTCAGATTATGAAGATGAGGAAGAAGTAGTACCTCTGGTGCATCGACAACGGGCAAAACGCCATCGTTTTATGCAGGGGGCTACCTCAGCTTCAGCTGCACAGCCTGAATTATCTCAACCTCCACCTACTCAATCTACCATTCCACCATCACCACCACCTGTTGAACCGTACATCCCATCACCCATCATTCCGACCCCAATACAATCCATTCCATCCACCTCATCCACCTACGCAGAGAATCAAAGGTTTTTGCAACTAAAAGATAGAGTTGACTTCCAGCAGATTCAAATCTTTGGCCTGACAACGGCTATCGGTGAAATTCAGAAGCATAATGCAAATATAGATGATGAGAATGCCGACCTGAAAAAGATTGTGGACAAAGTACAGGAAGAGAACTTGGAGCTGAAAACTTTTGTAGCTGATCAAGCAGCCGAAATAAGATCGATGCGCTCCCTGATTGAGCAATTAATGAAAAATATAAAGGCTCAGGGGGAGACAAGCTGCCGTGATCATGTGGAGCTGCCCAGGGATGATGATGATAATAATGAAGATGACAATGGCAATGATCCCAGCACGCAAAGACAAAATGAGCCAGTAGATTTTTCTGCTGCTCAAGATGTTGAGACTCAGGGGGAGCCGAGTCAATCAGGAGCTGTAGAAGGAGAGGCCAGTTCATCCAAAGCCACAGAGTCGGAGATAAATGAGATGATTGAAGCCCTAATGGATCTCGACGATGACCCTATGGACCTGGGCTTTGATTTTGAGGATGATATGGAGGAATTAGAAGATGGAGAATTTGTTCCCGAAGATATAACAGATTGGAAATCCGATGATGAAGTTTGTGCTGATGAAGTTTGTGCTGATGAAGATGATGAAGCCAATGAGATCATCGTTCAGCAAAACCCAATCACAGATACTTATATGATAGACGGAAATAATGTGATTAACATAGAAGTAGTCAATGCTGCTTTAAATGTTGATTCATCAAGAGAAGAGCCTGCCAGAGAGCTTACCAATGAAGAGAAAAGAAAACTATGGTTCAGGGCAGAGCAAAAGGAATTAGAGTTGAAGAAGAAGATGCGTGTGCCAGGTACTGGAGAGCTATCCGGAAGTATATTGAGCTGGTTCTTTGATCGGGAATTGCAGCTATTCATTATCAAAAGAAAAGATGGTCTCCAGTACCTTAGAAAAACTCTGAAAGTATTCAACTCCTTGCCGAAGATTGAGATAAAGGCGTTAGCTTGGAAAGAGCTAATCAACATTGGCAACAATCCTTACGCTGAAATAATTGCCAAGATCATAAGAAAAGAAGGAAGGTCGAGGAAGTTCGAACGTCTCAATCCGAGGATAGGTAAACGAGTAATGAATCATTCTCGAATTGATCCTCTGACTGGGCGTCCATGGATGAAGATACAATACAGACCAGTGAGATGTCTGAGAAAGGTACCACTCTAGCTAATGCCACAGGACGTCATGAAAACCTAAACTGGTGGTATGTGGAAAGTGAAATGGGAGAAGCTGTGATGGAAGATTTTGAAGAAAAAGTGATTCTTAGAGTCTATGATCCCCTTCACCTTGTAAACCTTTCTAGAGATGACCTTCAAGTGCTACATGCTCATAAGATCTCAAGTGACACTCATATGGATAGTGAGGCTAGAAAGTATGAAAATGTAGTTAAAGTGTGTATTGAGAAGGGTTTGTATGCTGGCAGCAGTTTGAATAAATAATAAACAAAGTACTTAATCAAATGTGTGAATTGTTAGAAGCTATCGTCAAGGGGGAGTCTGTTGGTACACCCTGTGTGACGATAGCAGTCTAAGTGATCCAACATTGTGGTATTAGCAAGTGTTTGATATATATGTTTATATGTGTTTGATAATTATCATTGATTGTATGTTTGAACTTAATGTAACGTATTACAAGAAGTTCAAACATAAAGATCAAAGGTAAAATCAAACATAAGTAAAAAAAACATAAGTTTCAAATACAGGTTTAATATGTGAAAGTCGAATTTAGGTTAAATTCGAATTCACAAGTTAATCAGATTCGAATCTATAGCAGATTCGAATGTGTTCCAGTAGGCAGATTCGATAGTGTCAGAGGGGACAAACTCGAATGGGCCTTGGACCTGATTCGAGTTTGGCCCATGGCAGACTCGAATTAGCCTCTATAATTAGGGATAGATTCGAATAATTATCAGACTTTTTGCAGAATTCGAGAGAGATTAAGCAAAAGGCGATTTCGAGTTTATCATCAGTTTTAGTGTTGTTTCGGAGAGAATCAATTCGTAGGTGCGTCCTTCGTAGTTCGTACAGCTTATTGATAGTCTCCGTGTTCCTAGTGAGAGTTGTTACCGTCAACCCGTTAACGAGGATTCCGCACTCGTTGACGGTTCCGCGTCTAGATAGATCCGTGTTGTGTAGACCTTACATGGCTGATTTAAATGACAAAGCCAAAATCGAGGAGGCTAAGGCAAAATTCACTGAGTTTAGAGCCAAAGACAGGGAGTCTCTTCAGGGTACATTTACCAGATTCGGTGCAGTTCTGAACGAATTGAAGAAGTTACACATCAAGAAAGATAAGGATGACATCAACATCCAATTCTTTGCTTCCCTGGCCCCTGAATGGCAAGTTGCCTGCCGTGCCACTAGACGAGTTCTGGACATTCCGAATGTTTCTATCAATGTGGTATTCAAAGACACTATCTCCTGCACCCTATGCTCAAGGTTCCTAATCATCTCAGTGCAGATATGCTTCACCACCGCGAGAGTCATACGATGAAGAAGAGGCAACCATTCAAGAACAGATTGCCTTGTGGACAAATCGTCTTTAACAAAGACGTTTCTCTAACAAGTCCAACAATCAGCTTCGGTATGATATAGGCCCGCGGAGGTATACTGATGATAAACGGGATGACAGGAGAGATGATTATCGGAGAGATGATAGGGACGAAAAAAGATATGATGATCGGAGGGACTATCAAGATGATCGCCGTTATAAAAGGCGTGACGAAAGAAGGGATGATAAGAGAGACGATAGAAGAGACTACAATCGTCGGGATGATAGAAGGGATGAGAGGAGAGACGATCGGTGAGACTATGATCGTAGAGATAATCAGAGAGACGAAAGCCGTGAACCTCGCCATGCTGACAAGAGGCCGGCTGAACGAAGAGATGAGAGGCTCAGAGCTGATAAGCCAAAAGCAAATGATGAGTGTTTATGCTATAAGTGTGGGAAATCGGGCCACTTTGCTCGAGAGTGCAAAAACTAGTTCGAATGGGACGTCTGGTACTATGAGCGGAAGCTGGATGCTGCTAAGAAGAGATCTGATGCAATGGCTTTTGTTGCTCAGGAGGACTATTGGGATTATGCAGATTCTGACGAGGAGGACGATAAAGGAAAAAATTGCTACATGACGAATCGCATTGGAGTGCATGAGATTTGGGAACACAAAGCATAAAAGATGTTACCTGATAGTGCAGAGACATGAAAAAGCAAGAAAAACGTAGAAAAACGGTTGATTGTGTGCGACGGTTGAGAGAAAAGAGGAAGAAGAAGAAGGAAGCTTAGTGAGGAAGAAAGGTGTTGACCGCCCATTTAAATCGTCGGGCGGGTCGGGTCCTTTGAGATCCGCGTGTTTTTATTAAAGATGGGCCAACCGGATTTTGAAATATGCACAAAGTGGGCTAAACAAAATTTACCAAAATTTATATTAAAAAACTGAGCCCAATTAAAAAAAATCTTTTTGTATTTTCTGATTTTTCTATGAAAACAAAGTTAAACTTAATTAAATAACTAAATTTAACATAAAGTAGATTAAAAAAATATTTTTGTAATTTTCTTTAAAATTAAGATAAGACAAAAATGAAATATAAAATATTTTTGACTTTTTGATATATTAAAAGGTAAAATCTTTTTTTTCCTGAAAGACTACATTAAAATTAAGATTAGAAATTATAATACCTAAGACTTAAAACTTTAGAAAATTTTAAAAACGAAGAATACTTAAACTAACATCCTGAAAGATACTCCCCTTCAATTAAACACATATCTTTTTCATTTTATACTCTCGAACCTTTTAAACCTTTGAGATACAGAAAAACCTGGATAAATTAGCATCCCACTCAATTATGAATAATTCATATAGCAAGTTTTCAGGATCATTAATTATTAAAATTGTACATAGATAAGGAAATATTGACTTTTAATTTTGTGACATAACCTATAAACTTAAATAACAAATATTTTCTAAAATAAAGGAATTTCAAACACGTATGTTTGAAATAGAATTATTTTAGAAAATGTCTGATATTTAAGTAAAATGTGGATTCAACATGCCGATGTGTGATACTAAAAACTGAAAACGAGGTTCGTCTTAAGCTTTAGTAAAAATATCAGCAAGTTGATATTCTATTTCAACAAAATACAATTCAATTGTTCCCTTTTCTACGTGATCTTTAATAAAATGATACCTGATATCTATATGTTTTGTTCGTGAGCGTTGCACGGGATTGCAAGAAATAGCAATCGCACTCCTAGAATCACAGTAGATTGGGATATTGGTGAGCGAGAACCCATAATCACGTAACTGTGTTCTCATCCACAGCACTTGAGAGCAACAACTTGCGGCTGCTACATACTCAGCTTCTGCTGTGGATGTTGAAACATAATTATGCTTTTTGGAGGACCAACTCACCGATCTGTCTCCCAAAAACTGTATTCTGCCTGAAGTGCTTTTCCTATCAACTCTACAACCTGTAAAATCAGCATCTGAAAAGGAGTAAGATCAAAATTGGTTCCCTTTGGATACCAGAGACCAAGATCGGGTGTACCCTTAAGATAACGAAAAATATGTTTTACCGCAGTTAGGTGTGATTCTTTTGGGTCGGCCTAAAAACGAGTATAAAGACATGTTGAAAACATTATATCTGGTCTACTAGTCGTAAGATACAGTAAGGATCCAATCATTCCTCTGTAAGTTGTATTGTCGACACTTTTCCCGGAAGGATCAGTGTCTACCTTACAGTTTGAAGCCATGGGAGTTGCGATACTTGTGCAAGAGTCTAACTTATACTTATTGAGAATGTCAAGAGTATTATTCGACTGGTTCAAAAAAATCCATTCTTAAGTTGTTTGACTTGTAATCCGAGGAAAAATTTTCATTTCCCCCATCATACTCATCTCGAACCTGGACTCCATTAGGGATAAAAAATCCTTACAGAAATTACTGTCAGTAGATCCAAATATAATATCGTCGACCTATATTTGGACTAGCATTATGTGTTGGCCTTCCCTTTTTGTGAACAATGTTGTGTCCACCACACCTTTGCTGAAATCAGCAGAGATTAGAAAATTTGAAAGACTGTCATACCATGCTCGAGGTGCTTGTTTCATATCATAGAGGGCTTTGTCTAGCACATAAACATGGTCAGGTTTATGTGCATCAACAAATCCTTGTGGTTGTTTAATGTACACCTCTTTGTTGAGTTCACCGTTTAGGAAGGCTGTCTTGACGTCCATCTGGTACACTTTGAAATCTTTGTGTGCCGCGTACACCAAGAAGATTCTGATAGCTTCAATCCATGCAACTGGAGCGAAGGTCTCGTCATAATGTATGCCTTCTTGCTGTCGGTAGCCTTTGGCGACAAGTCTTGCTTTATTCCTTACGACAATGCCGTTTTCATCTCGTTTGTTCTTAATGATCCACTTTGTTCCGATTATGGTTCGGTATTTTGGTTTGGGAACTAACTGCCATGCTCTGAGCTGTTCAAACTGGTTGAGCTCTTCTTGCATTGCCACAATCCAGTCTTGGTCTTTCAAGGCTTCATCCACACGAGCAGGCTCTATCATACTAAGGAATGACGCAAAGAGACATTCATTAGCAGATGCCATTCGAGTTTGGACACCGGTGGAGAGATCACCAACGATTTGTTCCCTTGGCTGACTCCGAGTCCATTTAGTGTCGTGTGGAAGGGGTGAATGAGAGGGAACCTCAGTGGTGAGTGTGGGAATGGAATATGATTCATGGTCAATGGTTTCGAAAGATGGTACAACTGGTTCCGGTTCGGGTTCAGGGTGATAAGATGCAGGAATGATGTTTGGCATTATGTATGATGACATTTCTTGAGTAGATTCAAATGGAGATGTATCAGTAGATGAAGTGGATGGAGGTGGGTATAAAGTGGTAGGTGAATCAGATGGAGTTTGTTGCGCAGTTGAATCGTTGGATGTGTTAACTACAGAAGAAGAAACATTAGAAGTATTAGCACTAGAACCAAAAAATTCTACATAAAACGGATCAAATAAATTAACTAAATCAGAAGGAGAAAAAGAAGTCGATTGAGAAGAGTCTCCAGGAACTGATATAATGCATGGTCCTGATTGAACAACTTCGGGTGCCAGTTCAGCCATTTCATCAAATGTGACATGCACACTCTCATTCACTGTTCTGGCGCGAGTGTTGTATGCGCGATATGCCTTCGAATTAGATGAATATCCAGTGAAGATCGCTTCATCCACCTTCTCGTTGAATTTCCCGAGGCTGTCCTTGACATTAAGCACGTACCACCTGCAACCAAATACACGTAAGTATTTGATAAAAGGAACTTTATTCAGAAAGAGTTGGTATGGAGTTTTATTGAAGCGCATATGGATTATGGAGCGATTCTGCGTGTAGCAAGCTATTGATACGGCTTCGGCCCACAAGAACGGAGGTAGCTTTGAATATGTAAACATAGTGCGAGCTGCTTCCACAAGGGTACGGTTACGCCTTTCAACGACTCCATTTTGTTGAGGTGTTCTAGCAGCAGAGTACTGATGATGAATACCTTTGGATCGAAGGAAGCTCTCAACTATCGAGTTCTTGAATTCCGTGTCGTTGTCAGATCGGATTGATTGAACAGACAGCTGTGGTTGGGTTTCGACACTCTTAATAAAATCAATGCTCTCTTGAGCTATCTCATCCTTGGATCGCAAAAATTTTACCCACGTATATCGTGAATAGTTGTCAATAATAACCAACACGTATCGCTTCCATTTATGCTTTGTGTTCGCATAAATCAGCACTATCCACCAGGAAATCCACCATTTGGCGGAAACCCTGCGCTTCAGGGATATTATGGTCAGGGGGAATGACCATATTATGCTTTGGCACATACACTCTATTCGTCATGTCTGCACAATAGATAAAATATTAGAATTATTAAAAAAAATGAATAAACTTGATTAAATTCAAATTTGTTTTATTTTGAACTTGTTTAAGTACAAAATCCAACACATATGAATTTCTACAAGTTTAATTAAATTTAAATTGAATAATTCAAATAAAATGACAAATTCAAACAAACAGATTCGAAGTAACTCTTTTTCGAGTTTGATGACACATTCGAATTTAATGATCTTCTCGAGTTTACTGACAAACTCGAGACTAGTCATGAACAGATTCGAAATCGTCGGCCCACATCATTACCAAAATCCATGATTTTAACCATTTTGGACTCAGAAAATCACATTCATTAGCCATACTAGGTTCTAATCAAAGATATTTGCATTTAATTTGACTCTTTACCGGTCCAAACTTTGTAATTTTGAAAAACAAGTTTTCTACCAATAAACCTTCAAAATTCGGTGATTTTGGCTTAAATGGTGTATAAGACTACTTAAATCTTGTATAAACCAGTCGTTTATACCTAGATCTAGGAGTAGAATCGAACCCACACGCAAGAAACTCGACAAATAGTTGTTTTTGTGAAATCGGCAAACTCGAGCAAATAGATTCGAAATCGCCAGATAGATTCGAAGGAACAGATTCGAAAACAGATGGAGTAATGACCATTACTGTTAACCTATTTATACCACCTATCTTCGAGTCTATGGCCACTTTCGAATCTACCGACAGATTCGAGATCACTTAAATTCGAGTTTAACCTAAACTCGAATTACCCCCTGAAACTTTGAAAATTTCGAAAATTTTGAAATAAATTCAACTTTTTCAATCTTATGGTGTAACGGAATAAACTATGCCAAATCTTTTACCCTAAGCACAAGATTTTCACGCAATGTTTATTTTATTCAACTATGAATGCACCCTCAGTAATTTTTTACCCTTTTCCTAAGTAAAATAAAATAAAAATAAATAAAAATAAAGATAAAAATAAAAATAACTTAGACTTAAACTACACTTATTAAAATTTACAACCTATGCTAAACACTTAACAAATTATTTTTGACGAGCATAGTCAAAGAAAGGTTCAATCAGATAGCGGTGTCAGATACGCACTTTCAGTACTTAAACTTTCACACTTAGGAATTTTTTGATTCCTTTGATTGTTTGTCGTGAAATACCCATTTAGCCGATTGTTGGTATTTTACCCCTTTAAACATGCTACATTTTGGAATATCCCTTGGCATTTTATTTATCATGAAATATCTTACGTGACTCAGACATATACATACTTTTATAATCAAGGCATACCGACAATGATTCTAACTTGTTGGTATTTGCAAACTTTCTTTAAAAGACAAACATCGGACACAGGTCTGTATTTTCATACAACAAAGTGTCTTAGTTTGACTTAAGGTTTATTTTTAAAGCTAGCAAGACAGCGGTGACAGGTCTGTACCGACGTACAACAAAGCGACTTATCTGGCTAACCCGAATCAAAACAGAGGCAACAGGTCTGTACTTACGTACAACAGAATTACATGTTTTTGACTCTCAATTCCTTATGATTTTTCTATGCTTTACATTTTTTGATGTATTTGATGTTGCTATACATCCCCAGAAAGTTTGCATACCTCATTTAGACTCAAAGTTAATATGTCTTGTACATAAAAATTAAGACCGATTGGTCATACATCTAAGTTAGGGACACGTTTGACCTTTTCTTGAATATTTTATTTGCCTTGGCACTCCCTATATGTATTATGCCTACCAACACATCAAACTAAAATAAAGTATAACACTTAGAATTTTAGGTGCATTATGTGTGAAAGCCTAAACACTTAGAGTTTGTACCGACTGTGCTAATTTTCGTCACTTTGAACCTATGCATCTAAGACTTAACTCTTTTTCTGATATTCTCTTTTTTTTTTAATTTTTATGGTTTTCTCTCTTTTTTCTTTTGTTTTTCATAAGAAATAGCAATAAAAAAAGATAACCTACTAACTTACTAAAAATAGACACTATCCTAATTTAGCAGACTTACTATAAAAAGAAAGAAATACTACAGCTATAAAAGGAAATAAACTTCTACTAAGGTCAAATTACTCTGGGTTGCGCATTCCATTTAGTTGAATTAAATATTCAAACCGTGACTTATCAAAGGCTTTGGTAAATAAATCAGCATTATTATCGTCCGTTGCCACTTTTACCAATTTGATTAAGTTCTTTTCAGCACAATCACGAATAAAATGATGCCTTATGTCTATGTGCTTTGTTTTACGGTGTTTAACTGGATTATTTGTGATAGCGATTGTAGATTGGTTATCTATCCTAATAGGAGTTTGAGTGTAAGCCAAACCGTAATCCCGCAATTGTTGTTGTATCCACAGAACCTGTGAGCAGCAACTACCAGCAGCAACATACTCGACCTCAGACGTTGACACGGCTACCGACGTCTGTTTCTTGCATTGCCAGGAAACCAGTTTCCCTCCTAGGAATTGACAACCTCCAGTTGTTGATTTGCGCGTCAAGCTGCATCCTCCGTAGTCAGAATCCGTGAACGCCTCCAACTCTAGATCTCCCTCCGCGTGATACCAAAGTCCCAGCTTCGGTTTCGACTTGAGGTATCGTAGAATCCGCTTCACAGCTTTCATGTGCATCTCCTTCGGATTAGCTTGAAACCTAGCACAAATACACACAGCAAACATGATGTCAGGTATTGAAGCAGTTAAATACATAAGTGATCCAATCATGGCCCGATATAAGAGGTAAGAAGACAAGGTCATCCAAGCAAATGAAGGCATTGGTGGGCATGGTTATGCGTGTAAGAATCATGGTGTCAAAGTACTTGGTGAGACAAAAATCAAATATTTTTATATGGTTTATATTTTAATGTCAATTTCTTACATAAGTCATCAACCATTTTACATAATCAATTTAGGCAGTTAACTTTCTATTCCTATTTCACATTTGAATACTTTAAATGATTCATCACACTAATATGTAAATGAATTTGTGATGTTACAACAAACTAGATCTATGCCGAACTCAACTTGTCTGTCTGGCGGCACTCAAGAAATATCCCCGAGAAACACGTCCGAGAATTCGCAGACTATCAACACATCAACTACGATTTTATTTTTAGGCTCGAAGTTAGAAACAACGTAACACAGATACGACCCATATCATTTTGATAGATATTTCCGAGCTTTTGTAATGTAGATAAAATAGTGCGCACCTTAACTTTTGTCGCCTTTAGTTCTGAGAATGTAACCACAGGTGATCTAAATTCAATCATGTGCCTATTGAAGATGACTGTGGCTTTGTTGTGCACAAACCAATCCATTCCAGCAATGTTATCAAAATCTTTGAGTGGGATCAGAATCAGATCAAGATTGAAAACCAGACTATCAACAAGTAAAGTGTTGTTATACTAGACGATATAAACCATGGCCTGATGCTAGCTATTTCTATGTCAAATATAACTGATAGCTTTGCAGAAGATTAAGGAAGTTATTGACTATACCCCGATCGTCTCTTTTGCACTTAAAAACCCATTTGGTTCCTATTGCAATTTCCCCTCGAGGTAATGGAACTAACTCCCACACTTCTAGTTTCCTAAACTGAGAGAGTTCTTCCTGCATCGCTTCAACCCAGGAGTTATCCCTTAGTGCCATTTGCACATTTTTAGGCTCTACTTGCGAGATGAAACAAGAATAGAGACAGGTATGATATGCCTCGGAGTCGTTTATCATCGACAATAACACAGTGTTGTTATTTAAACTACTCCTAGTCCTCACACCCTCATTAGGATTTCCTATGATGCTTTCTATAGGATGGTTTTTGTTGATCCTAGACTCTATCTCGTCAAATCTCAAATTATCTCCTAAGTTAGATCCTATTTCACCTAATGGGGGAACATCCTCAGATTCCACATTTTCCTCCTCGTGGACATTTTCCTCAGAGTTGGAATTTGTTGCCTGAGTCTGATTCTCAGTTGAAGGTGCCTCTGGATCAGTTACTTCTGGAGATCCATCTTCAGTCGAAGTAGGCTCGGATGTGGATTGAAATGTAGTTCTCGGAAAGGTATGACCTTCGTCATTCAGATGCAACGTCGCCATGTCCTTTTCGATTGTACCTGCATTTTCATCCAAAGGAATGTTAAATGACTCAAACAATTTATCATAGTCAAATATCCATTCCAGACCTGTTTGGGGTTCATGTGTATAACTTGTGACTTCAATGTTATACACAATTTCCACTGTATCATTTGTTTTGTTAAAAACCCGTTTGTTTGGTGAGTTCGGCACATAACCTAGGAAGTATCCTTCGTCAGCCTTTTCACCAAACTTAGGTTGATGTTTTGTTCGCAGTAAAGTACATAGTACCCCAAATGGTTCGAAGCCAGTTAAATTAGGTGGCCGTTTATTCAAAATTTCATAACAGGTTTTGTTCAAAGATTTGACAGTTAGGACCCGGTTTAAAATATGACATGCGGTATTCACTGCCTCCCCCCAAAACATGGTAGGAAGCTTTGAATCCGAAAGCATAGTCCTAGCTGCCTCAATCAATGTCCTGTTTTTACGTTCGGCCACCCCATTTTGTTGAGGCTCATATGGTGCACTAAATTGATGCACTATGCCCTTTGAGAGGCAATATACACCAATTACAGTGTTTTTGAACTCTGTTCCATTATCACTACGTAGTCTTTTAACCCGTGTTCCATAGGAATTCTCCACTTGGTCTAAGAACCCGATGAGCTTGGAAGTCGTCTCGTCCTTTGTACCTAGAAAGAAAACCGAAGAAAATCGTGAGTAATCGTCAGTGATAACCAAACAATACCAACTACCTCCTATACTCCTTTTGTTGATTGGTCCGAAGAGATCCATATGCAACAAATCGAATGTAGAGGTTATGGAATTCCGAGTCTTGGACTTGTGTGCCTTCTTATGTTGTTTGCCCTTCTTGCATGGTAGACACTTGTCCTCGAACTGAAAACTCTTCATAGGCACACCTTGCACCAATCCATTTTTCGTTATATAGTTCATTTTTCTTAGGTGCAAATGTGCCATGCATCTGTGCCATAACACTGAATCCGTCTCCGAAGCTTTGGATAACAAGCAGATTGGCCCCATCGAAATTTCCGGCTTGTTCATATCAAGCATGTACAAGTCATTCTTCCTTGGTGCCCGCATCAATATCCACTCTTCAAGAATCTTGAACCCCGGTTTTAGCACTAACGCTTCAGTGTCAGTGAACAGCACTGAATTCTTCTTGTCACAGATTTGAGATACACTAATGAGATTGTGAACCAGTTTATCAACATGATAAACTTGATCCAACTTGATCGTCCCATTAGTGACCACTCCGGTACCCGTGATGTTTCCTCCTTTATTTCCAGCGAATGATACAAAACCCCGATTCCCACCCTTGAAGTCTGTAAGGAGACTTCTTTCCCCTGTCATGTGCCTGGAGCATCCACTGTCGACGAACCATTTGTTGTTTGGACCTGTGGTAATCTCCTGCACATGAAAGAAAATAGGTTAGTTATCATGGGGAACCCAAGCCATAACTGACTTGGTTATACCATTCTCGTCCACATACTTAAACTCTTTCAAATACCCATCTCGCCTTTCAGGTGACTTGGGTCGTTGAACAGGAGTTTGTTGTGGTACCGAGTGATGTAAATTCACTCTTTGCCTTTGAGTAGGCATTTGTTGTGGAGCTCTTGAATAATTTCGATTATATTGCATTTCAGATTGAGATCCTTGAGCTCTAACCGGTGTGTGGTGTCTAATAGGAGTGTGTGACCTAACCGGAGTGTATGCTCTGCTAGGTGTTGTGCTCCTATATTGTTGTTGAGGTCCAGACCTAGATTGATTTACGACTCAATTCGGTGAATTAGTCCTAACCACTTCTTTTGGTCCAACCTTTACCGGTATTTGTTTCACAACTTGTTTTGGTGTAGCCTACACAGTTTTCTCGGTGTAACTTTAGTTTTCCTAAGCGGACAGTTAGAAGCAACATGCCCCTTTTCATGACATCTAAAGCATGACATCTTGTCAATGGACTTCTTGTGTGTGCCCTTAGACTTAGGTGTCTCACTTGTGTCCTGGTCTTTTTGAACATCTATTGCGACTGGTTCATCGTCCTGATCATTAAAATCAATTTTATGTTTTCCAGCAGGTGTTTCACTGGAGGAAGACACAAATTTGACTTTCTTAACCTTGACGGTTGTATCAGTCACCTTAGATGTATTTTCTTTTACAGGCTCAGATATAGGTGCAGGTATGTCCTCTAAGTCTACTGAGTTCTCAGTTTTCTCCTGAGGTTGAGGCACGTAGTTTGCATTAAAAGGTGGAGGAATCTCATGAAATCCTAGACCTACAGGCTTTTTAGATTGGCGTTGAGCATCTAAAACTTTCCCTAGGTTCAGACTTGAATTCCTAAAGTTTTCTAGCTTACTATTGGCCTCTGCTACCTTCACCTTAGTTTCAGCTAGCTCTACTTCTTTGGTCTTAAGATCTTTGGTCAAAGCCTCTACATGCTCATACATTAGTTCTAATCTAACGCACTGCTCACTCAGCTTGTCTTTTAGAACTATGACATCTTGTGCATCAGCTTTAAGCTTGTCCTTAAGATCTTGCTTAATGTCATTCAGGCTAACATTATCAGATTTTAAAGACTCATTTTGAGCAGTTATGTTTTTATGTGATTCTAAGACTAGATTCAACCTATCGTTAGAAGTAACACATAACATACATAATTCATGGAAAAGAGAGTAATTCAGACTAACCTTTGTGTGATCGGATTCCACGTTGGCCATTTGAGCGGCAAACTCCAGAAGCGTCTGATCATTTGTCTTCTCCACCCACATCGGACTGCTGTCCCTTGTGGTCTGCTCTTCCCCTTCACATCCATTCTCAGTGACTTCAACCATGAAGGCTCTAGCATTAGATTCCGGATGTGAGCTCCAGTCGTAGGTACCATCCAGCTGTCTGTCTGATGTGATGTTTGATAATAGACCAGCTAGATTGGCTTGACCAGAAGATGAACTCGGAAGGTATCTCTGTTGAGACTGATTCTGAAACTGTCCATGATGCTGATTCTGCCCTTGGTAAGTATCTACCTTCGGTCTCTGACATTCTCTGGCAAAGTGTCCCAGACCTTGACAATTGTAGCATTTGACTTTGGACTTATCAAAGCCAATCCCCTTATTATTCATAGTCAGATTCCTCCCAGTCCGTTTGATGAATCGCTTAACCCGTTGGGTTACCATGGCCAGTTGCCATTTGAGATCCATCTCCTCAAGGTCGTCAGGGTCTACCTGATCATAGTCTTCATCCCAGAGAGCAGGATCATTTATTTTCCCCTAAACGCAGTTTCCATACGCGGCCACAAATGACGCAAGCAAGTTCAAATGTTCTTCGGCCGATTTAGCGCTCATGGGTATCTTAGAGTAGCCCTGAGATGTTGATGCATGTGCTGCTTGAGGTTGCTGTTCTTCTGATCTTCCCAACCCTAAGAACGCTCTATTCAGTGTGTCATCAGTCTCTGCTGGTGACGACGTTTCTCCGGTGAAAAACGCTGTGGCCGTCTTCAGATTAGCTGCGGCTGAAGGTTTTGTTGATTTTCCAAAATACATGGCTGGATTTTGGACTTGTTCATAATCCGTTTCGGCCTTCAGTAGCTCGAAATGATATGCCCGCAACGTTCCCACTATATCCTTCAATGATTGAGTATAGTACTTATCTTCATTAAGCTTAATCATGGCCACGTACATCGCCCATTTGGCTGGTAAGGCATCAAGAAGCTTATTGTTCTTTTCTGTGTCATTATACTCAATGTCGTGACTTTCAAGCTCCGTCAACAGATGATAAAAGCGGGTGATGGTATCGTCCAGCTGTTCATCCTTCAAAGCCTTGAAAATAGCAAACTGCTGTTTCAACAACTCCATGCGCTTCCTTCGAACCCTCGGATTACCCTCACACCTCTTTTGCAGTGACTCCCAAAGCTCTTTAGATGTCTTTTGAGTGCGGAGTGTGTGTAGTATATCCTGAGGCAAAGCCATTCGAATAATCGAGAAAGCTCTGTTCTCGGCTTCATATAGTTTCTTATCATCCTCCTTCATCATCTGATATGATAAGACTCTTTGACGGCCTTCAACTTCGGAGATAGGTGGAATGTATCCTTCGTCAATACATACCCACATTCGCATGTCGTTGAAACGCATAAAATCGGCAAACCGATCTTTCCACCAATAGTAGTCTTCGAGTTTCATCAGCTTAGGCGGAGTATTAGCCTTTCCGACCTCATGATCCATTTCTAGAAAGTTTTGAAGATTCGACATCGTTTCAAAAGTAATTGAATTGAACTTAATAAATTTAATTCGAAACTAATTTAAGTTAATTCTTTCGACTTTAGATAGATTCGAATATAATTAAATTTAAATTTATTTGGGATTAAATTCGATTAGGTTTTGTAATTCAATTAAATTCGAAATTGATGACAGATTCGAAAGTCTCCAAACTCGAAGGTCAAGATAAACTCGAATACCCTGCAGTTTCGAAACACCCTGTTCGACTATAGTTCAAACTCGAAGCAAACTCGAATCACAGCAAACTCGAGACTCCTAATCGACTTTAGCACAAACTCGAAGTAAACTCGAAACACTCTTTATCAAACTCGAAAGGAGCGGATTTTGGTTAGACTCGAGACTAAGTAAAACCCTAATTACTCCTAACAGATTCGAGCGCCGCAAACTCGAAAAACGACTAATATTTCGATTTCTTTACGTCTTGCAGATTAAATCAGTATTTTTACAACGAAAAATATTGATTTCGATCAAAAACGTGAAAAGCACGAAGTATTTCCCGGATGACAATTTGCTATGCTCGAAAAACACGAAAAACATGAACTTGAGAGAATAACCGTCCAAAAGCGTCAAGAAACCTAGGATGTATCTCTATGAACACGAAGAACACTAAGAACACCCCCCTGGCTCTGATACCACTTGTAAGTTCTACACAACACGGATCTATCTAGACGCGGAACCGTCAACGAGTGCGGAATCCTCGTTAACGGGTTGACGGTAACAACTCTCACTAGGAACACGGAGACTATCAATAAGCTGTACGAACTACGAAGGACGCACCTACGAATTGATTCTCTCCGAAACAATACTAAAACTGATGATAAACTCGAAATCGCCTTTTGCTTAATCTCTCTCGAATTCTGCAAAAAGTCTGATAATTATTCGAGTCTATCCCTAATTATAGAGACTAATTCGAGTCTGCCATGGGCCAAACTCGAATCAGGCCCAAGGCCCATTCGAGTTTGTCCCCTCTGACACTCTCGAATCTGCCTACTCGAACACATTCGAATCTGCTATAGATTCGAATCTGATTAACTTGTGAATTCGAATTTAACCTAAATTCAACTTTCACATATTAAACCTGTATTTGAAACTTATGTTTTTTTTACTTATGTTTGATTTTATCTTTGATCTTTATGTTTGAACTTCTTGTAATACGTTACATTAAGTTCAAACATACAATCAATAATAATTATCAAACATATATAAACATATATATCAAACACTTGCTAATACCACAATGTTGGATCACTTAGACTGCTATTGTCACACAGGGTGTACCAACAAGCCACAAGCATTTGAACTTCCAGTTCATCCCACATCTCTTTGGCAGACATCTTGCTGTCCACTCCAACAAGTATATCGGTGGGAAGGGCTTGGTAGATGATATACTCGGCTCATTTATCTGCATGCTGTCTTTCCTTTTCAACCTCATTGGCAGGTTCACGTTCTGTTTTTGATGCTAGAATTGGTGGGTCAGCATCTGGTCTGGAAGGGATTTCCCGGTAGTATATAACAGGGCCTTCGGTGATGGATTGTAGCATGAGATTTCATTTGGCTGCATAACAACGTATTTAGGAATCGGGATTTCCATTGCTCATATTCATTAGGATAGAGAACAGGTGGTCTGTTCTCAGATCCTAGAATAAGAGCTTCTCGGGACATTGTGTTCCCATTCGAATTCGGTCCCCATCCAAAGTTTGGTTCCCTCATCTGATTTTTCATACTTAGTTTTTCATGCATCATTATTCATCCAAACATCTGTTGACCCGAATTCGGACCACTGTTCATCCGAATTTCAGTTCATACGAAATTCAACTCTTAGGATTTTTTTAATTTTCCCATTTTTATCAAAAATCAAAAATCACAATAAAATTAACTATGTCCTATGCACCATTGATTAGAGTTAGAAGCAGTGTTTGAGAGAAAATGTCTATTCTAACATTGGTCTCTTAACGATTGTCTTTGGACTTTATGCAGTAGAATTCACATTTGACTGATAAAAGACTCGATGCTTTAAACAGGATAGACAGTTTCAAATTCACGCTTATCCCAGACTTAGTATCAATGTTTCATTTTTTTAAGTCTTATATTCTAACACTGCTGCATGTTTACATGACTCATGGATCCAGAAATCATCCTAACCCTTCCGAATTCTCCACTCCCAAATAATAATGCCCAACTACCTGAAGAATCGCTTCTACCCGCATCCCAATTTGTTGAGTTTGCCCCCCATAACTTGCAACTTGACATTTCCACCCTTCGCCACGAAGCAGAGGATATCACATTTGATATCCTCAAAGGCCACCCAATCTTCTACGCCCTAACCACCGCCATATCCGTACCTTCAATCTACCTTCAGCAATTTTGGCATCATCTCACATTTGTGTCTGATGTTGAACCCCACTTCACCACTACCATCGACTCCATTCCCATCAAAATCACTCAAGAAGCCATCCACCATATTCTACGCCTTCCCGCAGAAAACCATTCCATCACCAAATACGCCTTTGCCCCCATTCCTTCTATAATAGAAACCTTTGCCGAGATTCAGACCCTCGGATATGATGGCCAACTCACCAAGCCATCTGAATTCCGAACAAAGCACCTACAATCACACTGGAGAGTCCTATTCGATATCATAAACAAGTGTTTCACCATAAAACATTCAAGACACGACTCTGCCTCCATCCAAGTACTGCTATGTTTGCCGCCTTCGCATTCGATAGACATTATGATTATGCGACATTCATATTCGAGGAGTTAAAGAGAGCGGTGCTCGAGAAGCGAACCAGACGCGGGCGCAAATACATTCTATTCCAGTGATTCTTACAACTCATCATCCAATTCGCAATGGACCAGGACGACGAAATCCATGAACGTCCTAAGGCAGATGTATACTTCACTGCCTCGCTTCAGAGAATAAAGATCCCAACGGCAACTGCCAATGTAGCGGTAATGGATATTCCATTATCGTTGCTATATCAAGTCGTTCAGACTGAAAGAGTAAGGGAATATATCAGGGCTATCTATCCGGATGAGGCTCGGTCAGAAATGACTGAGCCTAACCAGTTCGAAGGCGAGGAGCTTTTGAGTGAGATAGAGGGAGTTGAGGTGGCAGTTGAAAATATTTTGGGTTCGGGTGAGCGAGAGTTGTCTGTTCTGAGGGAGGGAGGTGAAGGAGAGCCGGAAGAGGCGGTGGATTCCAAACGGATCGTCTCTGTCCAATTAAGAGATGTAGGTGCTGCATCTGAGGGAGTTCTCAGCCCAATAAGCCGGACAACCCACCAAAAGACCACTAGTCCAGTGGTCGAAATCACCTCTGCCATCCACTTGGTATCCCCTCAAAGGGAAACCCTTTCATTTCATGGGGAGTCTGCACATACACCATCACCCTCTCACTCGGGGAGACGTGATGTTGAAGCAGGTCACATGTCGCCCCCAGTGACCATCGTTCGTTTGTCCACAGCTCACTCCACACCCCAACACACAACGCACGACGCCTCCGTGGTGTCCTCTCCTTACTAAGCCGCCTTCGTGGCGGCTCAACAAACTTCCGGATCTGAGCATCCCGCAGTGGAGCCAGAAATGACGGAAGGAAGACCTGGTGTTGACACTCAAATGCCATCAACATCAGGCCATCCCGAGATCTCTTTCAAGATGCTAACAACGGCTCTTTGTGTTGCTGGTGTTGTTACCGGGCTGACCATGATGCCAACAAGGAAGCTGCCGAGGAGCGACATACCGCCCTATTATCATTTATCAAGGGTAAGGGTGTTGCCTCTGAGGCTCAGCCGCCACCAGGTACCCGTTCAGTCCAAGCACAAATATCAGAGTTGTCAGATAAAATGGACGCGCTTACACGACTTATTCTTTAAGTCCAAGAGCAGATAAACAGCAGAATGGACCGCCTCGAATTTGCGGTAATTGAACTACAATGCCGTCCTCAAGGTGACTCCCTAAAGAGAAAGCATAATGATCAGGACGACCCTGATCGCCATGAGGGGGAAAAGCGTCAACAAGTTCAGTCTGAGGACCAGATGCCAAGTGTAGGGGGAGCAGTACAAAAAGCAGAAGGGTCAGAATAAGGGTTTGGGGAAAAGGCTTCTGAAGCTCAGGAAATGATTGACGATAATCATATGGTTGAAGGTCCAGCTCCTTTAGATCCTCTTTCGGCGGATGATGATATATGTGGAAAAGGAAATTCTATAACAGCTTACAGATTTACGATTGGGAGCTTGCTATATCTGACAGCTAGGAGACCTGATATAATGTTTGCAACCTGTTTATGTACTGAATTTCAAGCTAACCCCAAAGAATCTCATCTTCCAATTGTAAAAACAATATTCAGGTATCTAAAGGGTACAATAGGTTAGGGTCTTTGGTATCCCGAAGACTCAGGCTTTGACATTATTGGAAATACAAATTCTGATTTTGCAGGCTGCAGTTTAGATTGAAAAAGCACAACAGGTGGGTGTCAATTCATTGGTGGAAAGTTGATAAGGTGGTGCAATAAGAAGTAGAACTGAATGTACACTTCTATTGCTGAAGCTGAATATATTGCTACTGGAAGCTGCTGTGGTAAAATTGTTTGGATGCAATATTAGCTTGAAGCTTATGGACTAGTGTATAGGAATATTCGTATACTGTGTGATAACATCATTGCCATATCAATATCCAACAACCCAATGTTCCACTCCAGAACAAAGAATAATGAGGTTAGACATCACTTAATAAGGGATCACATCTAAAAAGGTATTGTTGAATTATCTTTTGTTCCTACAAAGGACTTGCAGATATTTTCACTAAACCACTTGATGAAAATTGGTTTACAACTCTTATTTACAAGTTGGGAATGTTTAATAAAAGTGTCTAAGTGTCATTGATGTTTCAAGGTTACATGTCTGAACTGATCATTTCTTGGTAACAACTTTGACGCAAAATAGGTTTCACTAGTTCTGCACTTAGCCGTTTCCTAGAAATGGGACAGATTTGATATGTAACAAGTTTCAAACTTAGTGTTTTTGTTTCAAACCTATCATAATGTTCTAATCTCAAAGCTTTTAAATCTATAACCTATCTTGTATTTCTACAAGTGTTGTAACTTGTTCCTTTCGTGAACAAGTTTCACAATGAAATCTATTAAGTACAACTTAACAGGTTTCATAAAGAGGTCACAAAATTGAACAGTTTTGATAGTCGCACATCAGAACAGCTTTGACAACAACTTTGAACATTAGCTTTCAATTAACATATCTTTACACTTAACTTATCTAAATTATGTTCTTATTTAACTTAATTACCTTTGGATAATGTTTTGATACATATAAGAAAATGAGGCAAGTGGGTCTGATAAACATGATAATGTGGTCATAGTTACGTTCCTTTAGTCATCACCTTTCAAATCAACCACCCATTTCTCTCTTTAAAACCTTTCCAATTCAAATCCTATAAATACCTACGGATACTGTTTCATCTGGCGGTCAATTATTTGTTGTTTCTTTTTCTAGCGAAGTTGTATTTTTGTAGGTAGAGAGTATTACAATTTTTTTACGGGGGAGAGAATTACAATTTATAGGGGGAGCGTGAATATGTGATGTAATTTTCTGATGTAATTTTTGCTTGAGGGTGAGTAACTTTTGTGCTAAAGATGCTTGTGATATTTATTTCTTCTTAATATGTATTTATTTGATTTTTTTTTATAAAAGTATGGTTCCCATTTAATTTAACATTGCTTACAAAGTTGAATAACTACCAATTCGAGGATTTGAATTATTAATTAAACACCATTGGCTAATTAATAATTATATAATCAATTTCACTTAAGTATTAAATAAAACACTTGTTACAATTTAATCCCATTAAACTATAATTAAATAAATGGACTCGTTAGTTTTATAAATATGCTTACAAATGCATAACATTTATAACTTGACCTATCCATCAATTAAATAAATAAGTCCACTAAATTAGATTTCGCCCAAATCTTATTTAATTAAAATCCAAACCTTAATTACTAAAATAACACAACATCATCCATGGCCCAACTAATTAATCTCTATTAGCCCAAATAAATAAATATATCACCATCCTAATTTAGCATAGCCCAAATTTATTTAATAAATTGACTAGGCCCATTTAATTTAAAATAACCCAAACCCCTTTTATTTCTTTTTCTTTTTGAGCCCACAAACCATTTTGTGTATGTGTGTGTGGCGTGAAACAGAAGGCACAAGTGGCAGGCAGACAAAGGCATAGTGCCGGCCAGAGAAGTTAAGGGGAGGCAGGCTGCAGGCCGGCGGCCTCCGGTGACGGCGCCGCCACCCTGCCGGTCGAAATCGGGCGGTGGTTCTTGACCCACTTAATGTTTTTCATTTAACCTATTAATTTCTATTTTAAATCTCAAAATTTCTATGAACTCTAAATTTTAAACAGTCAACCATACTTGATTATAAGTCTAAAATATTCAGATTATTTTATGGAATCATGTTGTAGGCATGCTTATATCTCCATTTTTATAACTATATTGTTACTTGAATGATTATTTCAACTATATCCAAAAATCTTGGAGAAACTCCATTAATGGAGTTCTAAGCTTCATGGGGTAAAGATGATGATGGTGAATAGATTAAATGAATGGTTTTATTTTCAGATTATGAATCTTGTGTAAGCCTTATTTCGATGATTATTTAGATACATGAAAATATAAAATGGGAATAGCATGATGTTACCTCAAGAACACTTGATAGCCAATGTGAAGAGGATGACTCCCTCTTCCTGTTCCAGCACCCTTACACACACACATACACACACACACACACTAGTGAATTTCTTTGAGATTGTTATAATTAATTTTGTCAAATTCTTAGGTTTAGCATTTAAGGGGTTAAATATAAGAGGTAAGAAGACAAGGTCATCCAAGCAAATGAAGGCATTGGTGGGCATGGTTATGCGTGTAAGAATCATGGTGTCAAAGTACTTGGTGAGACAAAAATCAAATATTTTTATATGGTTTATATTTTAATGTCAATTTCTTACATAAGTCATCAACCATTTTACATAATCAATTTAGGCAGTTAACTTTCTATTCCTATTTCACATTTGAATACTTTAAATGATTCATCACACTAATATGTAAATGAATTTGTGATGTTACAACAAACTAGATCTATGCCGAACTCAACTTGTCTGTCTGGCGGCACTCAAGAAATATCCCCGAGAAACACGTCCGAGAATTCGCAGACTATCAACACATCAACTACGATTTTATTTTTAGGCTCGAAGTTAGAAACAACGTAACACAGATACGACCCATATCATTTTGATAGATATTTCCGAGCTTTTGTAATGTAGATAAAATAGTGCGCACCTTAACTTTTGTCGCCTTTAGTTCTGAGAATGTAACCACAGGTGATCTAAATTCAATCATGTGCCTATTGAAGATGACTGTGGCTTTGTTGTGCACAAACCAATCCATTCCAGCAATGTTATCAAAATCTTTGAGTGGGATCAGAATCAGATCAAGATTGAAAACCAGACTATCAACAAGTAAAGTGTTGTTATACTAGACGATATAAACCATGGCCTGATGCTAGCTATTTCTATGTCAAATATAACTGATAGCTTTGCAGAAGATTAAGGAAGTTATTGACTATACCCCGATCGTCTCTTTTGCACTTAAAAACCCATTTGGTTCCTATTGCAATTTCCCCTCGAGGTAATGGAACTAACTCCCACACTTCTAGTTTCCTAAACTGAGAGAGTTCTTCCTGCATCGCTTCAACCCAGGAGTTATCCCTTAGTGCCATTTGCACATTTTTAGGCTCTACTTGCGAGATGAAACAAGAATAGAGACAGGTATGATATGCCTCGGAGTCGTTTATCATCGACAATAACACAGTGTTGTTATTTAAACTACTCCTAGTCCTCACACCCTCATTAGGATTTCCTATGATGCTTTCTATAGGATGGTTTTTGTTGATCCTAGACTCTATCTCGTCAAATCTCAAATTATCTCCTAAGTTAGATCCTATTTCACCTAATGGGGGAACATCCTCAGATTCCACATTTTCCTCCTCGTGGACATTTTCCTCAGATTTGGAATTTGTTGCCTGAGTCTGATTCTCAGTTGAAGGTGCCTCTGGATCAGTTACTTCTGGAGATCCATCTTCAGTCGAAGTAGGCTCGGATGTGGATTGAAATGTAGTTCTCGGAAAGGTATGACCTTCGTCATTCAGATGCAACGTCGCCATGTCCTTTTCGATTGTACCTGCATTTTCATCCAAAGGAATGTTAAATGACTCAAACAATTTATCATAGTCAAATATCCATTCCGGACCTGTTTGGGGTTCATGTGTATAACTTGTGACTTCAATGTTATACACAATTTCCACTGTATCATTTGTTTTGTTAAAAACCCGTTTGTTTGGTGAGTTCGGCACATAACCTAGGAAGTATCCTTCGTCAGCCTTTTCACCAAACTTAGGTTGATGTTTTGTTCGCAGTAAAGTACATGGTACCCCAAACGGTTCGAAGCCAGTTAAATTAGGTGGCCGTTTATTCAAAATTTCATAACAGGTTTTGTTCAAAGATTTGACAGTTAGGACCCGGTTTAAAATATGACATGCGGTATTCACTGCCTCCCCCCAAAACATGGTAGGAAGCTTTGAATCCGAAAGCATAGTCCTAGCTGCCTCAATCAATGTCCTGTTTTTACGTTCGGCCACCCCATTTTGTTGAGGCTCATATGGTGCACTAAATTGATGCACCATGCCCTTTGATAGGCAATATACACCAATTACAGTGTTTTTGAACTCAGTTCCATTATCACTACGAAGCCTTTTAACCCGTGTTCCATAGGAATTCTCCACTTGGTCTAAGAACCCGATGAGCTTGGAAGTCGTCTCGTCCTTTGTACCTAGAAAGAAAACCCAAGAAAATCGTGAGTAATCGTCAGTGATAACCAAACAATACCAACTACCTCCTATACTCCTTTTGTTGATTGGTCCGAAGAGATCCATATGCAACAAATCGAATGTAGAGGTTATGGAATTCTGAGTCTTGGACTTGTGTGCCTTCTTATGTTGTTTGCCCTTCTTGCATGGTAGACACTTGTCCTCGAACTGAAAACTCTTCATAGGCACACCTTGCACCAATCCATTTTTCGTTATATAGTTCATTTTTCTTAGGTGCAAATGTGCCATGCATCTGTGCCATAACACTGAATCCGTCTCCGAAGCTTTGGATAACAAACAGATTGGCCCCATCGAAATTTCCGGCTTGTTCATATCAAGCATGTACAAGTCATTCTTCCTTGGTGCCCGCATCAATATCCACTCTTCAAGAATCTTGAACCCCGGTTTTAGCACTAACGCTTCAGTGTCAGTGAACAGCACTGAATTCTTCTTGTCACAGATTTGAGATACACTAATGAGATTGTGAACCAGTTTATCAACATGATAAACTTGATCCAACTTGATCGTCCCATTAGTGACCACTCCGGTACCCGTGATGTTTCCTCCTTTATTTCCCGCGAATGATACAAATCCCCGATTCCCACCCTTGAAGTCTGTAAGGAGACTTCTTTCCCCTGTCATGTGCCTGGAGCATCCACTGTCGACGAACCATTTGTTGTTTGGACCTGTGGTAATCTCCTGCACATGAAAGAAAATAGGTTAGTTATCACGGGGAACCCAAGCCATAACTGACTTGGTTATACCATTCTCGTCCACATACTTAAACTCTTTCAAATACCCATCTCGCCTTTCAGGTGACTTGGGTCGTTGAACAGGAGTTTGTTGTGGTACCGAGTGATGTAAATTCACTCTTTGCCTTTGAGTAGGCATTTGTTGTGGAGCTCTTGAATAATTTCGATTATATTGCATTTCAGATTGAGATCCTTGAGCTCTAACCAGTGTGTGGTGTCTAATAGGAGTGTGTGACCTAACCGGAGTGTATGCTCTGCTAGGTGTTGTGCTCCTATATTGTTGTTGAGGTCCAGACCTAGATTGATTTACGACTCAATTCGGTGAATTAGTCCTAACCACTTCTTTTGGTCCAACCTTTACCGGTATTTGTTTCACAACTTGTTTTGGTGTAGCCTACACAGTTTTCTCGGTGTAACTTTAGTTTTCCTAAGCGGACAGTTAGAAGCAACATGCCCCTTTTCATGACATCTAAAGCATGACATCTTGTCAATGGACTTCTTGTGTGTGCCCTTAGACTTAGGTGTCTCACTTGTGTCCTGGTCTTTTTGAACATCTATTGCGACTGGTTCATCGTCCTGATCATTAAAATCAATTTTATGTTTTCCAGCAGGTGTTTCACTGGAGGAAGACACAAATTTGACTTTCTTAACCTTGACGGTTGTATCAGTCACCTTAGATGTATTTTCTTTTTTACAGGCTCAGATATAGGTGCAGGTATGTCCTCTAAGTCTACTGAGTTCTCATGAAATCTCATGAAATCCTAGACCTACAGGCTTTTTAGATTGGCGTTGAGCATCTAAAACTTTCCCTAGGTTCAGACTTGAATTCCTAAAGTTTTCTAGCTTACTATTGGCCTCTGCTACCTTCACCTTAGTTTCAGCTAGCTCTACTTCTTTGGTCTTAAGATCTTTGGTCAAAGCCTCTACATGCTCATACATCAGTTCTAATCTAACGCACTGCTCACTCAGCTTGTCTTTTAGAACTATGACATCTTGTGCATCAGCTTTAAGCTTGTCCTTAAGATCTTGCTTAATGTCATTCAGGCTAGCATTATCAGATTTTAAAGACTCATTTTGAGCAGTTATGTTTTTATGTGATTCTAAGACTAGATTCAACCTATCGTTAGAAGTAACACATAACATACATAATTCATGGAAAAGAGAGTAATTCAGACTAACCTTTGTGTGATCGGATTCCACGTTGGCCATTTGAGCGGCAAACTCCAGAAGCGTCTGATCATTCGTCTTCTCCACCCACATCGGACTGCTGTCCCTTGTGGTCTGCTCTTCCCCTTCACATCCATTCTCAGTGACTTCAACCATGAAGGCTCTAGCATTAGATTCCGGATGTGAGCTCCAGTGGTAGGTACCATCCAGCTGTCTGTCTGATGTGATGTTTGATAATAGACCAGCTAGATTGGCTTGACCAGAAGATGAACTCGGAAGGTATCTCTGTTGAGACTGATTCTGAAACTGTCCATGATGCTGATTCTGCCCTTGGTAAGTATCTACCTTCGGTCTCTGACATTCTCTGGCCAAGTGTCCCAGACCTTGACAATTGTAGCATTTGACTTTGGACTTATCAAAGCCAATCCCCTTATTATTCATAGTCAGATTCCTCCCAGTCCGTTTGATGAATCGCTTAACCCGTTGGGTTACCATGGCCAGTTGCCATTTGAGATCCATCTCCTCAAGGTCGTCAGGGTCTACCTGATCATAGTCTTCATCCCAGAGAGCAGGATCGTTTATTTTCCCCTAAACGCAGTTTCCATACGCGGCCACAAATGACGCAAGCAAGTTCAAATGTTCTTCGGCCGATTTAGCGCTCATGGGTATCTTAGAGTAGCCCTGAGATGTTGATGCATGTGCTGCTTGAGGTTGCTGTTCTTCCGATCTTCCCAACCCTAAGAACGCTCTATTCAGTGTGTCATCAGTCTCTGCTGGTGACGACGTTTCTCCGGTGAAAAACGCTGTGGCCGTCTTCAGATTAGCTGCGGCTGAAGGTTTTGTTGATTTTCCAAAATACATGGCTGGATTTTGGACTTGTTCATAATCCGTTTCGGCCTTCAGTAGCTCGAAATGATATGCCCGCAACGTTCCCACTATATCCTTCAATGATTGAGTATAGTACTTATCTTCATTAAGCTTAATCATGGCCACGTACATCGCCCATTTGGCTGGTAAGGCATCAAGAAGCTTATTGTTCTTTTCTGTGTCATTATACTCAATGTCGTGACTTTCAAGCTCCGTCAACAGATGATAAAAGCGGGTGATGGTATCGTCCAGCTGTTCATCCTTCAAAGCCTTGAAAATAGCAAACTGCTGTTTCAACAACTCCATGCGCTTCCTTCGAACCCTCGGATTACCCTCACACCTCTTTTCCAGTGACTCCCAAAGCTCTTTAGATGTCTTTTGAGTGCGGAGTGTGTGTAGTATATCCTGAGGCAAAGCCATTCGAATAATCGAGAAAGCTCTGTTCTCGGCTTCATATAGTTTCTTATCATCCTCCTTCATCATCTGATATGATAAGACTCTTTGACGGCCTTCAACTTCGGAGATAGGTGGAATGTATCCTTCGTCAATACATACCCACATTCGCATGTCGTTGAAACGCATAAAATCGGCAAACCGATCTTTCCACCAATAGTAGTCTTCGAGTTTCATCAGCTTAGGCGGAGTATTAGCCTTTCCGACCTCATGATCCATTTCTAGAAAGTTTTGAAGATTCGACATCGTTTCAAAAGTAATTGAATTGAACTTAATAAATTTAATTCGAAACTAATTTAAGTTAATTCTTTCGACTTTAGATAGATTCGAATATAATTAAATTTAAATTTATTTGGGATTAAATTCGATTAGGTTTTGTAATTCAATTAAATTCGAAATTGATGACAGATTCGAAAGTCTCCAAACTCGAAGGTCAAGATAAACTCGAATACCCTGCAGTTTCGAAACACCCTGTTCGACTATAGTTCAAACTCGAAGCAAACTCGAATCACAGCAAACTCGAGACTCCTAATCGACTTTAGCACAAACTCGAAGTAAACTCGAAACACTCTTTATCAAACTCGAAAGGAGCGGATTTTGGTTAGACTCGAGACTAAGTAAAACCCTAATTACTCCTAACAGATTCGAGCGCCGCAAACTCGAAAAACGACTAATATTTCGATTTCTTTACGTCTTGCAGATTAAATCAGTATTTTTACAACGAAAAATATTGATTTCGATAAAAAACGTGAAAAGCACGAAGTATTTCCCGGATGACAATTTGCTATGCTCGAAAAACACGAAAAACATGAACTTGAGAGAATAACCGTCCAAAAGCGTCAAGAAACCTAGGATGTATCTCTATGAACACGAAGAACACTAAGAACACCCCCCTGGCTCTGATACCACTTGTAAGTTCTACACAACACGGATCTATCTAGACGCGGAACCGTCAACGAGTGCGGAATCCTCGTTAACGGGTTGACGGTAACAACTCTCACTAGGAACACGGAGACTATCAATAAGCTGTACGAACTACGAAGGACGCACCTACGAATTGATTCTCTCCGAAACAATACTAAAACTGATGATAAACTCGAAATCGCCTTTTGCTTAATCTCTCTCGAATTCTGCAAAAAGTCTGATAATTATTCGAGTCTATCCCTAATTATAGAGACTAATTCGAGTCTGCCATGGGCCAAACTCGAATCAGGCCCAAGGCCCATTCGAGTTTGTCCCCTCTGACACTCTCGAATCTGCCTACTCGAACACATTCGAATCTGCTATAGATTCGAATCTGATTAACTTGTGAATTCGAATTTAACCTAAATTCAACTTTCACATATTAAACCTGTATTTGAAACTTATGTTTTTTTTACTTATGTTTGATTTTATCTTTGATCTTTATGTTTGAACTTCTTGTAATACGTTACATTAAGTTCAAACATACAATCAATAATAATTATCAAACATATATAAACATATATATCAAACACTTGCTAATACCACAATGTTGGATCACTTAGACTGCTATTGTCACACAGGGTGTACCAACAAGCCACAAGCATTTGAACTTCCAGTTCATCCCACATCTCTTTGGCAGACATCTTGCTGTCCACTCCAACAAGTATATCGGTGGGAAGGGCTTGGTAGATGATATACTCGGCTCATTTATCTGCATGCTGTCTTTCCTTTTCAACCTCATTGGCAGGTTCACGTTCTGTTTTTGATGCTAGAATTGGTGGGTCAGCATCTGGTCTGGAAGGGATTTCCCGGTAGTATATAACAGGGCCTTCGGTGATGGATTGTAGCATGAGATTTCATTTGGCTGCATAACAACGTATTTAGGAATCGGGATTTCCATTGCTCATATTCATTAGGATAGAGAACAGGTGGTCTGTTCTCAGATCCTAGAATAAGAGCTTCTCGGGACATTGTGTTCCCATTCGAATTCGGTCCCCATCCAAAGTTTGGTTCCCTCATCTGATTTTTCATACTTAGTTTTTCATGCATCATTATTCATCCAAACATCTGTTGACCCGAATTCGGACCACTGTTCATCCGAATTTCAGTTCATACGAAATTCAACTCTTAGGATTTTTTTAATTTTCCCATTTTTATCAAAAATCAAAAATCACAATAAAATTAACTATGTCCTATGCACCATTGATTAGAGTTAGAAGCAGTGTTTGAGAGAAAATGTCTATTCTAACATTGGTCTCTTAACGATTGTCTTTGGACTTTATGCAGTAGAATTCACATTTGACTGATAAAAGACTCGATGCTTTAAACAGGATAGACAGTTTCAAATTCACGCTTATCCCAGACTTAGTATCAATGTTTCATTTTTTTAAGTCTTATATTCTAACACTGCTGCATGTTTACATGACTCATGGATCCAGAAATCATCCTAACCCTTCCGAATTCTCCACTCCCAAATAATAATGCCCAACTACCTGAAGAATCGCTTCTACCCGCATCCCAATTTGTTGAGTTTGCCCCCCATAACTTGCAACTTGACATTTCCACCCTTCGCCACGAAGCAGAGGATATCACATTTGATATCCTCAAAGGCCACCCAATCTTCTACGCCCTAACCACCGCCATATCCGTACCTTCAATCTACCTTCAGCAATTTTGGCATCATCTCACATTTGTGTCTGATGTTGAACCCCACTTCACCACTACCATCGACTCCATTCCCATCAAAATCACTCAAGAAGCCATCCACCATATTCTACGCCTTCCCGCAGAAAACCATTCCATCACCAAATACGCCTTTGCCCCCATTCCTTCTATAATAGAAACCCTTGCCGAGATTCAGACCCTCGGATATGATGGCCAACTCACCAAGCCATCTGAATTCCGAACAAAGCACCTACAATCACACTGGAGAGTCCTATTCGATATCATAAACAAGTGTTTCACCATAAAACATTCAAGACACGACTCTGCCTCCATCCAAGTACTGCTATGTTTGCCGCCTTCGCATTCGATAGACATTATGATTATGCGACATTCATATTCGAGGAGTTAAAGAGAGCGGTGCTCGAGAAGCGAACCAGACGCGGGCGCAAATACATTCTATTCCAGTGATTCTTACAACTCATCATCCAATTCGCAATGGACCAGGACGACGAAATCCATGAACGTCCTAAGGCAGATGTATACTTCACTGCCTCGCTTCAGAGAATAAAGATCCCAACGGCAACTGCCAATGTAGCGGTAATGGATATTCCATTATCGTTGCTATATCAAGTCGTTCAGACTGAAAGAGTAAGGGAATATATCAGGGCTATCTATCCGGATGAGGCTCGGTCAGAAATGACTGAGCCTAACCAGTTCGAAGGCGAGGAGCTTTTGAGTGAGATAGAGGGAGTTGAGGTGGCAGTTGAAAATATTTTGGGTTCGGGTTAGCGAGAGTTGTCTGTTCTGAGGGAGGGAGGTGAAGGAGAGCCGGAAGAGGCGGTGGATTCCAAACGGATCGTCTCTGTCCAATTAAGAGATGTAGGTGCTGCATCTGAGGGAGTTCTCAGCCCAATAAGCCGGACAACCCACCAAAAGACCACTAGTCCAGTGGTCGAAATCACCTCTGCCATCCACTTGGTATCCCCTCAAAGGGAAACCCTTTCATTTCATGGGGAGTCTGCACATACACCATCACCCTCTCACTCGGGGAGACGTGATGTTGAAGCAGGTCACATGTCGCCCCCAGTGACCATCGTTCGTTTGTCCACAGCTCACTCCACACCCCAACACACAACGCACGACGCCTCCGTGGTGTCCTCTCCTTACTAAGCCGCCTTCGTGGCGGCTCAACAAACTTCCGGATCTGAGCATCCCGCAGTGGAGCCAGAAATGACGGAAGGAAGACCTGGTGTTGACACTCAAATGCCATCAACATCAGGCCATCCCGAGATCTCTTTCAAGATGCTAACAACGGCTCTTTGTGTTGCTGGTGTTGTTACCGGGCTGACCATGATGCCAACAAGGAAGCTGCCGAGGAGCGACATACCGCCCTATTATCATTTATCAAGGGTAAGGGTGTTGCCTCTGAGGCTCAGCCGCCACCAGGTACCCGTTCAGTCCAAGCACAAATATCAGAGTTGTCAGATAAAATGGACGCGCTTACACGACTTATTCTTTAAGTCCAAGAGCAGATAAACAGCAGAATGGACCGCCTCGAATTTGCGGTAATTGAACGACAATGCCGTCCTCAAGGTGACTCCCTAAAGAGAAAGCATAATGATCAGGACGACCCTGATCGCCATGAGGGGGAAAAGCGTCAACAAGTTCAGTCTGAGGACCAGATGCCAAGTGTAGGGGGAGCAGTACAAAAAGCAGAAGGGTCAGAATAAGGGTTTGGGGAAAAGGCTTCTGAAGCTCAGGAAATGATTGACGATAATCATATGGTTGAAGGTCCAGCTCCTTTAGATCCTCTTTCGGCGGATGATGATATATGTGGAAAAGCAAATTCTATAACAGCTTACAGATTTACGATTGGGAGCTTGCTATATCTGACAGCTAGGAGACCTGATATAATGTTTGCAACCTGTTTATGTACTGAATTTCAAGCTAACCCCAAAGAATCTCATCTTCCAATTGTAAAAACAATATTCAGGTATCTAAAGGGTACAATAGGTTAGGGTCTTTGGTATCCCGAAGACTCAGGCTTTGACATTATTGGAAATACAAATTCTGAATTTGCAGGCTGCAGTTTAGATTGAAAAAGCACAACAGGTGGGTGTCAATTCATTGGTGGAAAGTTGATAAGGTGGTGCAATAAGAAGTAGAACTGAATGTACACTTCTATTGCTGAAGCTGAATATATTGCTACTGGAAGCTGCTGTGGTAAAATTGTTTGGATGCAATATTAGCTTGAAGCTTATGGACTAGTGTATAGGAATATTCGTATACTGTGTGATAACATCATTGCCATATCAATATCCAACAACCCAATGTTCCACTCCAGAACAAAGAATAATGAGGTTAGACATCACTTAATAAGGGATCACATCTAAAAAGGTATTGTTGAATTATCTTTTGTTCCTACAAAGGACTTGCAGATATTTTCACTAAACCACTTGATGAAAATTGGTTTACAACTCTTATTTACAAGTTGGGAATGTTTAATAAAAGTGTCTAAGTGTCATTGATGTTTCAAGGTTACATGTCTGAACTGATCATTTCTTGGTAACAACTTTGACGCAAAATAGGTTTCACTAGTTCTGCACTTAGCCGTTTCCTAGAAATGGGACAGATTTGATATGTAACAAGTTTCAAACTTAGTGTTTTTGTTTCAAACCTATCATAATGTTCTAATCTCAAAGCTTTTAAATCTATAACCTATCTTGTATTTCTACAAGTGTTGTAACTTGTTCCTTTCGTGAACAAGTTTCACAATGAAATCTATTAAGTACAACTTAACAGGTTTCATAAACAGGTCACAAAATTGAACAGTTTTGATAGTCGCACATCAGAACAGCTTTGACAACAACTTTGAACATTAGCTTTCAATTAACATATCTTTACACTTAACTTATCTAAATTATGTTCTTATTTAACTTAATTACCTTTGGATAATGTTTTGATACATATAAGAAAATGAGGCAAGTGGGTCTGATAAACGTGATAATGTGGTCATAGTTACGTTCCTTTAGTCATCACCTTTCAAATCAACCACCCATTTCTCTCTTTAAAACCTTTCAAATTCAAATCCTATAAATACCTACGGATACTGTTTCATCTGGCGGTCAATTATTTGTTGTTTCTTTTTCTAGCGAAGTTGTATTTTTGTAGGGAGAGAGTATTACAATTTTTTTACGGGGGAGAGAATTACAATTTATAGGGGGAGCGTGAATATGTGATGTAATTTTCTGATGTAATTTTTGCTTGAGGGTGAGTAACTTTTGTGCTAAAGATGCTTGTGATATTTATTTCTTCTTAATATGTATTTATTTGATTTTTTTTTTATAAAAGTATGGTTCCCATTTAATTTAACATTGCTTACAAAGTTGAATAACTACCAATTCGAGGATTTGAATTATTAATTAAACACCATTGGCTAATTAATAATTATATAATCAATTTCACTTAAGTATTAAATAAAACACTTGTTACAATTTAATCCCATTAAACTATAATTAAATAAATGGACTCGTTAGTTTTATAAATATGCTTACAAATGCATAACATTTATAAATTGACCTATCCATCAATTAAATAAATAAGTCCACTAAATTAGATTTCGCCCAAATCTTATTTAATTAAAATCCAAACCTTAATTACTAAAATAACACAACATCATCCATGGCCCAACTAATTAATCTCTATTAGCCCAAATAAATAAATATATCACCATCCTAATTTAGCATAGCCCAAATTTATTTAATAAATTGACTAGGCCCATTTAATTTAAAATAACCCAAACCCCTTTTATTTCTTTTTCTTTTTGAGCCCACAAACCATTTTGTGTATGTGTGTGTGGCGTGAAACAGAAGGCACAAGTGGCAGGCAGACAAAGGCATAGTGCCGGCCAGAGAAGTTAAGGGGAGGCAGGCTGCAGGCCGGCGGCCTCCGGTGACGGCGCCGCCACCCTGCCGGTCGAAATCGGGCGGTGGTTCTTGACCCACTTAATGTTTTTCATTTAACCTATTAATTTCTATTTTAAATCTCAAAATTTCTATGAACTCTAAATTTTAAACAGTCAACCATACTTGATTATAAGTCTAAAATATTCAGATTATTTTATGGAATCATGTTGTAGGCATGCTTATATCTCCATTTTTATAACTATATTGTTACTTGAATGATTATTTCAACTATATCCAAAAATCTTGGAGAAACTCCATTAATGGAGTTCTAAGCTTCATGGGGTAAAGATGATGATGGTGAATAGATTAAATGAATGGTTTTATTTTCAGATTATGAATCTTGTGTAAGCCTTATTTCGATGATTATTTAGATACATGAAAATATAAAATGGGAATAGCATGATGTTACCTCAAGAACACTTGATAGCCAATGTGAAGAGGATGACTCCCTCTTCCTGTTCCAGCACCCTTACACACACACATACACACACACACACACTAGTGAATTTCTTTGAGATTGTTATAATTAATTTTGTCAAATTCTTAGGTTTAGCATTTAAGGGGTTAAATATAAGAGGTAAGAAGACAAGGTCATCCAAGCAAATGAAGGCATTGGTGGGCATGGTTATGCGTGTAAGAATCATGGTGTCAAAGTACTTGGTGAGACAAAAATCAAATATTTTTATATGGTTTATATTTTAATGTCAATTTCTTACATAAGTCATCAACCATTTTACATAATCAATTTAGGCAGTTAACTTTCTATTCCTATTTCACATTTGAATACTTTAAATGATTCATCACACTAATATGTAAATGAATTTGTGATGTTACAACAAACTAGATCTATGCCGAACTCAACTTGTCTGTCTGGCGGCACTCAAGAAATATCCCCGAGAAACACGTCCGAGAATTCGCAGACTATCAACACATCAACTACGATTTTATTTTTAGGCTCGAAGTTAGAAACAACGTAACACAGATACGACCCATATCATTTTGATAGATATTTCCGAGCTTTTGTAATGTAGATAAAATAGTGTGCACCTTAACTTTTGTCGCCTTTAGTTCTGAGAATGTAACCACAGGTGATCTAAATTCAATCATGTGCCTATTGAAGATGACTGTGGCTTTGTTGTGCACAAACCAATCCATTCCAGCAATGTTATCAAAATCTTTGAGTGGGATCAGAATCAGATCAAGATTGAAAACCAGACTATCAACAAGTAAAGTGTTGTTATACTAGACGATATAAACCATGGCCTGATGCTAGCTATTTCTATGTCAAATATAACTGATAGCTTTGCAGAAGATTAAGGAAGTTATTGAGCGAAAGAAGTAGAGATGAAAGAATTATTGGCAACAGAGTCAAATAAAACTCTTGAAGGTAAAAAGATTAATAAGAAAATACCAGTCACAACGTCTGGTGTTTCCTTGGCCTCCTCCACAGTGATTTGAAATGCACGCGTTCTAGGTTGAGGAGTTTCTGTAGTGCTTCGTTGAGATGCTCCACCAATGTATGATTATGGCCGAACCTGTCTGTAAGGCTTCTAAAACTGATTGGCAAGCTATTCAACAGTTATTGCACACATTGCCCCTCTGTCGTCACTCATTGCTTCCATGCCCCGTCTGCTTGCATATGTAACAAGTTACATCAATGGGATTACAAAGCCTGATATGCGACTTTCTGTAGCGTCTGCATTGTCGTGACTCTGAATGAATTGAATATGATTTTACTTTCTGGGGAGATGATAACTGTCAAGTCTGTTGCTGACTAGATTTAGCAGGACTGAAAAATCTACTAAAACGTTGCTTCTTTGGAGGGGACGAACAAGTAGGATGAAACTGCCGTCATGACGGGCTCATATCTAGGTTCCATGTAATCTTTCTCAATCATACATGTTGCCTCCACTATCCTGAGGTATAATTTGAACCTCATGCCACGCTCCTCTATTGCTTACAAACAGGATTCATTCCCTGCCTAAATCAGTTCATCTTGTCCTCCTGTGTTGTTACTTTATAAGAATAATATCCGCACAGACTCGAGACTCGTGCTTGTATTCATTAACCGTCGTCGTGCCTTGCTTCAATTACATTAGTTGCACCTTGATTTTACCTTGCTGGTCAACTGGGAAGAACATGGCATTAAACATTTCCAAAAATTGCTCCCAGTCGAGTGTCTTGATCACTGTTTCCCAATATATGCTCTTTTGTGTTTTCCACTATGCTCTTGTTGCTCCAACGAACAATGCTATTGCGAACTTGACCTTCTTGATATCAACACATTTAGAAACACTTTATAGTTCTTCAATATGGTTAATCTAGTCCAAAGCCTAGATTGGGTTCAATGTGCCTTCAAAGGTAAGGGCACCGCTTAGTGGCACATTATCAAAGTCAACACTGCTCTCATTTTGCTCAACTGGTTTATCTTTTCCTTTGTTTCTCTTAACATTCTTTTGCTTTCCTATAGCCTCATCTCTAACTCGAAATTGCTCTTATAAAAACTTGCTTTGTTGTTCACTATTTCGGGCCATCAGTTGTTGTATCATTTCTAGCATCTGCTATGAGGTTAATTCACCTAAATGTTCACCATGTCCTAGCATCCTGCTAAAATATAAAGGTATAATGTTTTAGTCTAAAGCTTTGCATTCCATACCCTTCATTGCCCCCATCCTACTAGTCTCTGTAGCCTATCTTAGTTCAAGTCGTATGAACTGTAAGACCCACATTTCTCAAAGGAGTTAAGGACTAGGTCCCAGTAGCAATGCAGATGTCAATCAAGAACTAAGATAGATTAATTAGACAAATTATAAAATAAAGTAGTTATTACAAATCAAGTTTAAAATTAAAGTTATAAAGGGTACACTTGCTACGCTATTACAACACAATACATCATAACAGTTCATTGGTGGGTCCACTCTCATCATGGCAAAGTGGATATTTTGTAATCTACGTTCCTTTGTGGAATAGAAGACATGGACACTATCTGTAAGGTATCCCCGTTTCCTCAACGTCATCTTTGAAGAAGTGTGTGGCTAACACCTCTATAACACTCAACCCTTAATGGATTCAATCATATTCCTTATTGTTGGGAATAAGGTTTCCCATACTACTATTCATTGTAAATAGCCTCCTCTCCCTACACCAATGAGGAGGTTGCTTGGTTTGGTGTAAAGACCTCAAGCCACAGAGGTGGATCCAGTTGCTGCTCCTGTTGTGAAGTCCAAAGTGTTAGGCAAAAGAGCAAAAAGTGCCCCCAAACCTGCCACAGAAAGGCATGCCACCAAGAAGGCAAAAACTGTGAAGTCTGCTCCTTCAGGCTCTGTGCTTGAGAGGGAGCAGGCTATGTCCCAAGGTCCCTCTGTTGCTACCTAGGCCTCTATGACCAGTGGCTCTATGCCACTTGAGACCATGGAATAGCCAACCCAAGCTGTTCCTAACCTAGTTTCTCCACTAGTCTAATCACCAACCACTACTTCTTCCCCCTCCATAAAGCCAAAGAAGAAAACCTTAGTGAAAAAGAAGGTCACCTCTGCAAAAAGGGTTGTCAATGTTGAAGGCTTTCCAACCCCACCACAAAGCCCCTCTGGTTCCTCCCAAAATAAACTACTTGAAATAGAGGAAAAACCTGTTATGTCTACTCCACCATTCTTGGAGCCTGATGCAACATATGTGGAGCCTTCTTTACTCCACCATAAGTTTACTCAGAGTCAGCCTGATCCCTTTGGTTCTACTGTATAGGAATCAATTGTACAAATGGAGAAGACCTCATCCATTGTAACATCCTCTCAACAGGGTTAGGATATTGAAAGACATGAGCCCTATCCAATTCCTAATGATTCCACATTGTCCCTCACTCTATTTCTACTACACCACCTGAGTCTGCACAAGGTGTCAAACCTGTTGGTTCAAGCCCACCAATAGATCAGCCGTGCCCTTTTGCTCCACATGACACTACTGGTACAACTCCTTCAATAGTTGAAGGACAACTCCCCAGCCTGATGAACCTTTGGGTACATACCAACCCATTGGTAAGGGCTTCAGAGCATTGCAAATTCCATCAACAGTTTTCATCACTGCTATTATTGAAATGCATCCTAGTGTGCCCCATAAGGAGGTGCCATTAGACCAAAGCACTACTGAGGGCACTACCCATGATTTTGATGAAGGGATAACAATACCAATTTTCCATGAGAAGCCTACCATCTCTAATACATCACCCCATGAAGCAGCTATAGCCACTTCTGAGGGTATCGTTGAGCCCTCAAAAATCGGGCCACCTTTCATTTGCACAGGCTATGAAACTTCTTTCCAATGTGCAACTTCCATTACCAAACAAAACCTTACCATTTCCACAAATTTCAAGCCCATCTATACCATCTTCATCCTCCACTCAATCCAAACAGTCCACAATCTCCCAAGGATTTTTCATTGAAGGAACAACTTACTGTGCTGTCCAGAATGGTAGATACTTTGGACAAGTTCGTGTACACATTGGCCTCTACCAGTGCAGACTCTGTGACCGCATAGCTTGCTTGATTTCTTGATGTGTTCAAGTCATCCTTTCAACAGCCCACACCTAAACCTGACCATACTCCACTCGGTGTCCAGCTTGGCAGCTATGCCTTAACAGCTGTCAGGCATTGCTGAAGCCTGCTCTACCTCAATCCCCTACACTTTAGCCACTTTGAATACCTATGTATTATCCTGTACAATTCAATGTCATCTGGCTTGGATAATATGCAGGAGACCTTTAATCTAATTCCTGCACAACTTCAAAGCCTCTGCTCAATGATGCTGACAGGGCAGTTCTTTTGGTTATTTTAGCCACTTCAACCTCCCAAACTACCTTAATTGAAAAGTGTGTTACCTAGTTATCTTAGGTGAATGACAACTTGGCTTACTTAGTGCAAAGCCTGGTTCGTCTGAAACCTATTCCCAAGCCTGCTACTACTGCCAAACTCATTGGATCTGTTTGTTTGGGTATGGTGTTAAAGGCACTGTGCCAGCTCCTTCAAAGGGGGAGAAAACGTCTTTCTCAAAGACAAAAGGGGAGAAATCTTCCTCTAAGTCTAAGGAGGAGAAATCATCAACTCCTTCTAAGGAGAAATCATCATCAACTAGGCAAGCAATAGGTCCACTAACAACTGTTTCCACTATAGGTACATCACATGGCTCCATGGTTTCTGAGCCTACTCAGGCCAAGTCTCCAAGCCCTACACCTTCAAAGTGGGAGGAACTTATGTCTGAGGCCAGACCCATTAAAGGAAAACAACAAGTCTTGGAATCATCTGAAGAGGAGGAAGTTGTGGTTGATCCATCCACTACAGCCAAAGGAAAAGGGAAAGATATTGTGGATGTTGAAGCTGAAAGAGAGCTACAGCTTAAGTATAACAAGGCCCAAGCCAAAGAGATGAAGATTCCACTAGAACAATAAAATGAGTGGAAACAGGGTCAAGCTGAGCTCCTTGAAAGAGCAAGCAAGGAAGCAGCCTTAGTGAAAGCTGCACAAGCTTTGGCTACCAAGGAGGAAAATAAGGTAAAATTTCTATCCTTCGTAGTGGAGAGGAGATTGGAGGAAGGTGGCAGAGAAAGTGATACTGGGAAAGAGAAAGAAAAATATTAAAAGACGAGGGTCTATGTGACCAAAGGGAAATCTGTATCCACCACCCCTTAGTCAACTAGAACTCAACACCATTTTGATAACCTGGCTAGAAAGAAGTTTCATGATGTCGTTGTAAGAAGATTGGCCAAGGAAATAATCATCAAAGTTGTTACCATCTCAAGAAAAAATAAACCAACCTTGGAGGCTACAAATCACAAAGCATGCTACTGATGACCCTGAATTGGAGTCATATAAAGCAGTTGATGTAGCTAAGTTGGTGCATAGAGAATGGGTTGAATTGACAGTTGCTCTAATTCAGTCAAAGTCTGAAACTGCAAAGGCTGTTAAAATATTTGTCAAAAAGCTGATGGAAAAGTTGAAGGGACCGGGTCTCATTCCAAAGGATATCATGGATAGTACTTTTACCACAGAGTATAAATTAAACTGCAGAGGAAAGAGAGAGAAAAAGGATATGGAGTTTGAGAAGATCATTATGCTAATAGAGCAGGGGTTCAATGCCACTAAGTAGACTTGGCTGAATCACAACCTGCCTAAAGGTATAGAACATGTTGAGGGTAAATGTATTGAAGAGCCTGAGACCGGGGTATTCTTTTTGGATCCCCTATCAGAGAAGATGTGCTTTCCGAGAGCCTTTGACCTTCATAATGCTAGTCTCATGCAACTTTTAGCCCTTAGATTGATGATTGTCTATCAAGAACATGCTAAATGGAGACCTGCCTATCTAACACAGCTTGCAGCCTGCAATGCCAAAGGAGAGCTTTACAGTAAGGAACTCTTTTACCTTAAAGAGGAGGTAGAAGATTTTTAAGCTAATAAAGAAACCCTGGCTGGCCTTGAACAAGAAAAACTGATTGAAGCTATAGATGAGTTAGAAAGGCTGGAGAAGGAGAAGGAGTTGGAAAGGAGTAAGAGAGAAGGAAGAGAGAGATAGAGAGAGAGAGAGAGAGAGAGAGAGAGAGAGAGAAACAAAGGAAGAAGGAAAAGAGTCCATCTACAACAGCCTATAATGACTTAGTGTCTATACCCAAGCTAGTTGTAGATTAAGAATGGAAGCTGATTAGTAGTTGATTAGGCTTACCATTAAGTGCTCCCAACAAAAACATTCCGTTAGTTGTACTATTATTTTCGTTGATGTATATTACTTAGTTTGTAAATGTGTGTTGTTGATGATTAGTTTTTCATCATATATATGTTGATCTTTTACATTACTTTAATGTTGTAAATTTACATTTGCTTCTATATTGTAAAAACATATAGTGAGAACTTGTGTAATTACCCTTAACTTGAGTATTGCAAATAGGGGGGAGGGGTGATTTTTTGGCCCAAAAAGGCGTTAATGAAACCTGTACTATATCTTAGGGGGAGATCTTTGATCAAACCTGTGTGATACACTTAGGGGAGATTGTTAGGCTGTTTAATGCCTCAATCAAACCATGTGATGAATTGTAATACTAAGCCTAAGTCTGTTTTACACTGTTACATAATATGTAACATGGCAGTATATCCAAACCATGTTCATCATTTTAACATGTTTGACAAATTATGTTTAAGTTGTTCATCATGTAATTTTTTGAACACTGGGATCAGCCTGAAGATTCAAGACAAAGTGGAAAATCAGAAATGCTACAACTCTGCCGAAGTTGTTCTACTACAAGAAGACAAAGAGATATTTGAAATGGGTGACATACCATTTTTTATATGAAATTGGCTTTACATAGAAGAACAAAACATTATATGTTGACTTTCTTGTTTGGGTAAAGTTAGAAATGACAGAGCAAAAATAAAAGGATAAAGATTCTTCAATAAGAGGACAATGTTACTTTTGTCGTCTTGTCCTGATGCCAAAAGGTGAGTTTGTCTCTTTGTGAGACATTCTCACTTTCTCTACAATCAATGAAGAAGCTTCACAAGGATTCTCTGTGTGACTATAAAAATGATGCTTCCAAGAGAGAAAAAGCAAGCAATTACAAGAACTTGAGTGCCAAAAGATAGTATGTTTTTCATGAATGAAACATCTACTTCAACTTTGAATGAAAAAGCTAGTGTATCTAACTTTTTCTTAGTTATTTATTCCTCAAAGTTGTTCAGTGTTCCTAGCCGTTAAGTTGTGTCTTGTAACTAGTTTGAGTGTGTCTTAGACTAGTGTAATATGTTGTTCAACCTGTCATCTCAGTTTGGAGATTTTCACAATCCAAACTTGTTTGTAAACTTAACATACTTGTTAATATAAACATACAAACGTTAAGAAAAATATGTGTGATTTTGCATAAAATGTAGTCGAACCCCCTCTATAGTTACTCTTTATATATTTGGGACAACCTTTTGGGACTTGCACTTAATTGTTCATTATTATATATTATTTGATTGTGAATGAGTGCTTATTTGTTGTTGTGGTACCAAACTAATTATATGCACTCACACAATAATATGAAGATTATTAGGCTGATTCATGCAAGAAAACATTGAGAATATTGAAAACTTAATCGAAGTCAAACCCACATGTGAAGCCGCCGATTCCTTGCTTTGAATATTCAGATTGTGAAAGTTTGCAAAGATACAAAACCATAGGATAAAAGTTGTTTTCATACCTAGGACTACTTTGAGGGGCTTACAAATCATACCCCTCAACTTTCTAACTAAAAAGAGAGATTACATAATAAAGAAAGACAAAATACATGGAAATATCTTAAATACACATTATTACAAGATAAGTCCACATGATTGAAATTATAAATTTCTTACATTCTCACCCTTTTCATTCACTGTGGCAGGTGGCAAGCTCTTTCGTCTGACTCTCTTAAATCGAGGATGATATTGAATCTTCGAGTAACCTGGCGCATGTTAAGTCTTTCATTTATCATCTCAATTGCGTCTCGGATGTCTTGGATCTCCTTAGGATTCTTCTTGAGTTCTACAAACTTCAGGGCAACATCTTCTTGGAGTCTCCCATTTATTTCAGCTCTTATTAGGCGAAGAGTGGCGTCAGAATAACATGATAGTTCCTCAAACCGCAAGAACCGCTTTTGACCTCCTTTGTTCAGAAATATCACGCCTTGTTCAGGTTTCTTGAAGACTCAATACATTAGCTGAAGGTCGATTCCGAAGAAAGTCTGATCCGGAGCTTTGAGGCCCACCTTGACAAAAAAGCTCAGAATAGTAAGCTGGAAATGTTTTAAGCACATTACAGTCGAGCGTTGTCTCATGCTTCTAGTAAGGACCGCCAGAGTCATGACATAACTTAATCTCCCCATGAATTTGTTCTTTAACTTGTTGTGTATGGTTTCAATGTCGTCGGGGTTCATGTAGTCAAAATTACTCTTGTGAACAAGTTGAGTCGTCCCCGCGTCTTTTATTTTGATTTCCAATGAGGGTGTGAAGAGACGGGCCATTTTATACATTGAAATGGAGACGACCTTCACAATTTTAGACTTAGATCAATATTCAGACTTAGGACTAGTCACCCGCAGCATCATTTGATTATACTCGGCCTGCTCAGCTTTTGATGCATCACTTATTTCCATGAGAAGCCGTTTAATAAACTTCCCCAGATTCTTCATGAAAGTTTGTCTGAATTTATCTTCAAGGTAGGGCTCAAGAAAGTCTTCGGCTTTCATTTTCATTAAGTAGACCTTGAGCCCTTGTACCGGAGGGGTTTCTACTTCTGCTGCGGGAATCTCGAGTAATCTGTAGACTCAAACCTGGTGGTCGAGCGTTAGAGTTTCACGCTCCTTCGGAAGCAGGGAGTGTACCTTACCCTTAGAGAACCAGTCAAAGTCCCCCTTATCATATATTACAGTTGGCGCTTCGACAGTCTCTTGGAAGCAATCTACTCTGCGGGGACTAGAGATTTTATATGTTTCTGCTGGTTGTTTTTGAGAGAAGGTGGAGGTGGCTAACTTCAGGGTAAGCTTTAGGTTAGGAAGAGGGCTAAGAGCCTTTACAGCTGATGTTATTTCTTGTTGGGGCTCATGAGAAGCCAAGTTATGGAAGTCAAAGGAGGAGGAGGATTTTTGTGGTGACTCGGGTTCTGGTTTGGGTGTTTGTATAGGTTTATTTTGGTCCATTTCTGAATCCGAATCAGAAAGCTGGATGACTTTGATTTTCTCTTAGGGTGCCTCATGCAAAACCATTGCCCTTGTCAAGTCCTCCTGCACTTGACCTCCCGGGCCAGAGGATACTTGTTCCTCACCCGTTTCCTTTTCTCCTACTCCCCCTTTACCTAATACTTCCCCCTCAGACTGAAATTGATGGTGCCTCTCCCCCTCAGGATGACCAGGATCTTCCTGATCATCATGTTCCTTTTAAGAGCTTCAGCCTGAGGGCTGCAGACACTTTGTAAGTATATAACCGTAGATTCCAACCTATCCATCCTTCTGTTTATATCTGCATCCACCCTTAATATTAGCCTGTGGATGTTGTCTATAGGCTATGTGAATATTTTGGTTGTCGTGGCTATTTGTTCTTTTAAAGCTTCGGTTTCGACAGATTGTTGGACATTCGGAGGACCTGGTGGCAGTTCCTGAGAAGCGACACACTTTCCCTTCAAGATTTGTAACAGGGAGGAGTGACGTTCCTCATTCTCTGCCTTAATGGCGTCCAGGTCAGCCCGGGTAAGAACACCTGCGTCATGAAGAGCCACCGTTAACATCTCGGGTGTGATCCCATGATGGCCAGTCATAGTTGGCAGTGGTTTAGCTGTGACAAGACTACTCCTTCAGTTCTGCACCACCCGGAGGGGATGCAGATCGGAATGTTGCGGAGTACGTCACGGAGACGTCCTCATCGCGAGCTAGCGTGTTATGGGGAGGGAATTGAGTTGTGGAAAAATGAGCGGGGGGTCACCTGGGGCAGCTGGTGACCTATTTCAACATCACCTGCCTCCAAATGAGGAGGTGATTGAATGCGTGGATTACCCCCGTGGAATGAAACAGGATCCAGTTGAGAGGAACCTGAGTGGCTGAAGGGTTGAATGTCGGCTAGTGGACTGGTAGCTTTAAATGGAGTTGTGTGGCTATAGGTTGCTGGTACTCCCTCAGCGATCGGGCTCACTTCCTCATCTCTCATTGGGTTAGAGACAGTCTTTTCAGAATCTACTGTCTTCACCCTTACTTCCTTTGCACCCTCACTCCCCACACTCAGCTCCCACTCACCTGACCGCATGATGTTTTATGCTCCAGCATCCACTCCCTCATCCTCACTCTCAATTATCTCAGGGTAGAAGTGGCTGGCTCGGTTGGTTCTGATCGAGCCTCTTCCGGATAAACACTCAGTAAGTATACCAGAACCCTCTCACTGGACTGATCGGCATACTCGAGTAAGGACAATGAGATGTCCATCATCGGTATCCTTGGAAGCTCCCTCAGGATTTGAAGCGTGCCAAGGCCACTCTATTGTACACATCGGCCTCGGGGCGTTCGTGGATGTATGCATCATTGTCCATCGCGTATTGGATGATTAGTTGGAGGAAACGCTGAAATGGAATAAATTTGCTTTCCTTTTTGGTGCCCTTGTCGTTGACTGCCCTTTTGAGTTCATCAAATATGAATTTGGCGTAGTCGTAATGGCGGTCGAAGGGGAAGGCGGGAAACATGGAAAGGACGTGGATGCTGGCAGTGTCATGATCCGAATGCTTCCCAGTGAAACAACGGTTTATGATGTCAAAGAGGACTCACCAGTGGGATTGAAGGTGTTTTGTTTTGAAGTCTATGACTTTGGAGAGCTGACCTTCGTATCCTCATGATTGGACTTCAGGGAGGATGGTTTCAGGGGTTGGGATGGGAGCAAAAAAGAATTTTGATGGTGAGAGGTATTCGTTGAAAAGTTGGAGAATGTGGCAGATGACTTCAAGGGTGATACGAATAGGTATGGAATCAAATTTGATTTTGAAATGGGGTTCCTCCTATTCAGAGAATTGGAGGTGCTATCAGAATTGTTGGAGATATATGGAGGGAACGGAGATGGATATGGTTAGGGAATAAAATATGGGGTAACCTTTGAAGATATCAAATGTGATATCCTCGGCTTCCTCTTTCAGAAGAAAAGGTCCAGCTGCCAGTTGTGGGGTGCAAATTCTGTGTAGAAGGCAGGGTGTAACAAGGCGAATTCGGGCAGCTGGTTGTTGTTATGGGGGATGGGTGAATGAGGAATGGTAAGAACGGGTTGGAATTGCACCTGTACAATGCACATTGGTTAGTCATGCAAACTTAAATAAAGATCACTGAGACACAGTCTAAAATAGGTATGAGATAAACTGGACTATTCTATTTAAAGCATCATGTTTTCTTTTAGTAGTATAAGAATACTACCAATAGAAAACCAAAGTCAATCGTTAAGAGACCGATGTTAAAATAGACCTATTCACTCAAATATCTATCACTAAGTGATGAACAAATAACAAAAAATGTAAGTGATGAACTTCTGTTAAGACCGAAGTTCGGGTGGACCCTTTCGGAACTTTGGTTGGGACCGAAGTTCGGGTGGGAGCATGCAGGATGTGACACTTATATATTTACAGGAAAACACAAGAGAGGAGTGGACTGAACTTCGTGCGTGACCGAAGTTCGGGTCCAACCTAAACCCTTAGAATGGATTTACAATGCATTGAGGTTAACCGAAGTTTGGGAGGACTGAAGCTCGGGTGGACCAGAACCGACGTTCTTTAATGTCCAACACTTAGACAATATCTGAGAACAACTCACTGGTGTGGGGACCGAAGTTTGGTTGGACCAAAACCGAAGTTCCTTGAGGTCCAACATGTTATTTTTTATGTTAATGTAATATGCATGGGAGGGAACTGAACTTCGAGTGGCCCAAAGTTCGGGTGCATCTGAAGTTGACCCTTAGTGCATTTAATGAGTTCATGCATTCAACTAACTACGGTGGCAGTTCCCTAAGTGACCTAAAATGCAGATCCTACTTCTAAATGCAAGACGAACAACTTTAAAACTAACTAAAATACTTAAAAACAGTCATAGGTATCCAAAATATATAAAAATTCAGTGAGAAAACCCTCTAATACAACAGGAAATAAAAAATGAATGGAATGCATGTTATATAGAAAAATAAAAGGATTAGTGTTACCTGATGATGGATTGGAAGGAAACAGCAAAAATTCGCAAGAAAAATGAGTGGAAATGGTGCTTTTGAGAGTGAAAGAGAGAGTAAATGGAGGTTTTTTACGTTGTTGTAATGTCGAAGAAGAAGGAAGAAGAAGAAGAAAGATCAGCCCGCCCTATTTATATGGAGGGTCGGGCCGGGTCAGCCCAAGACCCGCGTCTTTTGGATAGAGAACTGGGCCTCAAACAACTGTTGGGCTTCTTCTAATTAATCTAAATAATTTTTATAACATTAAAGAAAGACAAAGAAAAAGAAAAAAACAATTTTGAATTAACAAAATAATTGTGAGCAAAATATAAAATCTTTTTGTGATTTTCATTTAAGAATAAATTAACCAACTAAGCATAAAATATAATGAAACTGAAAATAAATAGAAAATAAATAGTAATAAAAAAAGACACAAGTGAGAAAATCAAAGCGAGAAAATAATTTTGAAAATAAAAGAAAATGAGTATAAAAATAAAATTGAATAAAACTAAATACGGCTAAAATATAAAATGGATTGAAACTACATTTCATCTTTACTCCCCCTCAAATAAACAAGTATCCTTTTATGTTGAATCTAGTGCCCTGATAGACTTATGAAAGTCCGACAAACCTGGATAATGTAGCTTCCTACTCAATGATGAACATATCACATAGAAATTGTCAGGTTCACCAACATTCAAGAGATACATAGATAAACGGACACTGAAAATAATTTTGTGATACTTTCTTTAAATTGATGTACCAGATATTTTCTAAATAAAGAAATTTCAAACAATTATGATAATTGTTTGAAACAGAATTTTTTAAAGAATATCTGATATTCAACTAGAGGGGGGATTTAACATGCCAATTTGAGATACTAAGAACCGAAAACGAGGTTTGTCTAGAGCCTTAGTAAAAATATCAGCATGTTGAAATTCTGTGCCTACAAAATACAGTTCTATTGTCCCCTTTTCTACGTGGTCTTTAATGAAATGATACCGGATGTCTATGTGTTTTGTTCTTCAGTGCTGCACGGGATTGCAAGATATTGCAATTGCACTTCGGGAATCACAATAATTGGGATGTTGGTGAGTGAACATCCATAATCACGTAACCGTGTCCTCATCCATATCACCTAAGAGCAACCGCTTGCGGCTGCTACATATTAGTTTCGGTTGTGGATGTGGATACACACTACCGCTTTTTGGAAGACCAACTCACCGGTCTGTCACCTAAGAACTGAATTCCACCTGATGTGCTTTTCCGGTCTACTCTGCAACCTGGAAAATCAGCATCTGAAAAGGCGGTAAGATCAAAGTTGGTTCCCTTTGGATGCCATAGACCCAGAATGGGTGAACCCTTAAGATAACAAAATATTCGTTTAAAGCAGTAAGGTGTGATTCTTTTGGGTCGGCCTGAAAGCAAGCACAAAGACACGTAGAAAACATTATATCTGGTCTACTGGCCGTAAGGTAGAGTAGGAAACTACTCGTCACTCTCTAATTTGTGTCATCGACACTTTTTTCCAACAGGGTCAGTGTCCAACTTAAAGTTTAAAGCCATGGGAGTTGTGATAGACATGCAAGAGTCTAACTTATATACTTCTTGAGAATGTCAAGAGTATATTTCGTCTGATTCACAAATATCTCATCTTCAAGTTGCTTGACTTGTAATCTGAGGAAAAAATTAATTTCCCCCATCATACTAATCTGAAACCTGGACACCATTAGGGATGAAAATTCCTCACAAAACTTTGGGTCAATAGATCCAAATATTATATCATCAACAAAAATTTGCACTAGCATTATGTGTGGGCCTTCCCTTTTTGTGAACGTAGTTGTGTCCACCACACCCTTACTAAATCCGACAGAAGTAAGAAAGTTCGTGAGGCCGTCATACCAAGCTCGAGGTGCTTGTTTCAAACCATAGAGAGCTTAATCTAGCACATAAAACATGGTCCGGTTTATGTGCATCAATAAAACCTTGTGGTTGTTCAACATACACCTCCTCTTTTAGTTCACCATTTAAGAAGGCGGTCTTGACATCCATTTGGTACACTCTGAAGTCTTTGTGTGCCGCATACGCCAGGAATATTCGAATAGCTTCAACGCGTGCAACTGGAGTGAAGGTCTCGTCATAATCAATGCATTCTTGCTTTCGGTAGTTCGACCTTTGGTTTGGGAACTAACCGCCATACCCTTAGCTGATCAAACTGGTTAAGATCTTCTTGCATTGCTACTATCCAGTCGGGGTCTTTCAAGGCTTCATCCACATGAGCATCTCAATCATGCCAAATAATGACGCAAAGAGAATTCGTTAGCAGTTGCCCTTCAAGTTTAAATCCTAGTGGAAAGATCACCATTGATTTGTTTAGTTGGGTGATCACGGGTCCATTTTAGTTTCAGGTGGCAGGGGTTAACGTGAGGGAAACTGTCAGGATCTAAAACTGAATAACCAAGATTAACTGATTTGAAATTTATCAGAGTATAAATCAATAATCTTGCTTTGAATCAAAGTTTAATTAAGAAGTTTGCGGAATAACACTTAATTATTTTAACAAAAACTTTCAGAACCAATGAAGCATAAAACATAAGAAGTAATCAACACTGTTTGTATTGCTGAATTCAATGATTACAATCACCTCTAATCTGTTTGATTAGACGAAGAACACAGACTGTTCTTAGGGTTTTACAACCTTAGAGGCTTAAGAAAACTTAACCAACGAAGCAATTACAGACTCAAAAATATGCAGAAAACTCCTATACAATAGAAAACCTATTCTGTCTATTTATATTGCTTTTTGGACTTGTTTCCTTGAAGGTCTATGACTTCTCTGATAGTAGATATGCTGGAATCTTCGTGTAGATATCTTTCCTGAAAATCAGCACTTTCTGTTTATGAAACTGTTGAGCAGCTTGAATCTCTTGACAGCATGAACTGAGCAGCTCGAGTTGATTTGCTCTGGCAGCTTGAACTTTTACACTGGCAGCTCGAGTTTCTTCAACTAGCAGCATGAACTTTGTATTTACATGTAAAATCTACTAACAGTCTGAGAAGTCTAAACTAACAGCTTGAATGTACTTAAACTATTTCCCAACAATCTCCCCCTAACTTAAATTCTTTACAAGACTTTAAGTTCTATAAAAACATGGAAATAAATAAGTAAACTGTTATTTACAAACCAAGGCTTTCAAAAACTCACAACTGTGCAAGCTTATGATCTATAGCCTTCAAAAATTCTTTCTTCATCTCTTCTTTATCACAAGATATTCTAGCTGATTTGATTTTCAGCAGCATATCTTTTGAAAAATTGAAATACTCAAGATTGAAGAAAATACCAGACCCATCTGTGAATTTGATTCTGAATGTCTTTGATTTGACAAACAGATCAATCTGCTTGATCTTTTTCCCTTTCTTTTCAGCATCTTCTATCTCTTGTCTTGCAAACTCAGAATCAACCACTGTACTTAGATCTTTGATGAGTTGCTTGACTTGTGGAAGAGCAGACCTTACTTGTGTAACTGACCCTATATTGTACATCTTTATCAATTCATCTCTGGTCAGCTTCTGTACTATCTGCCAAAAAGTGTCATACTCTTCTTCAGGTCCGGACTCTCTTCTGATTACAAACTTTATTCTCAAGTCACGGTCATCCAGTGACTTAGCAAACCAGTAGTTAATTTGAGGCTTTGTAAAATCATGCTGATCAATCAGCTTCTCTATCTCCATAGCCTTTTGTAGTTGTTGCTCAAAGAGCACTCTCTTAACCGATGAAGGAATAGGGACAACTGCTTGATCAGTGGGAGTAGGTGCACTGGCACCAGCTTCAGTTTGGACTGATTGGGTTGTTGGTTGGACTTCTTGGGATGGTTGAGCTTCTGGAGAGACTGTTGTTCTCTGTCTTTTGTCCATCTCCTTATCATGAATCTCCTGCAGCCTTTCAGTAGACATGGACTGAGCCATTTTCTTTGGAATACCTGCTGCAAAGGCAAAATTGATAAGAAATCTTCTATGCTCAGCCTTGGAGTGCCCTGTTGGCATCTTTCTTTTCCTTGCTCCTTGCTTGACCACAAACCCCTTTAAGTAATCACCTAAAGTTTCATCATCATCCATTGGGGTTTGGGCTTGCTGCTCTAATTCTTTGTCTTGTTCATCTGCTATTTTTCTGGCAACTTCAGCATCAAAGGCAATTTGGGCTTCTTTTGAGGAAAATTTATGCTTTGGAGACTCAATGAGAATGCCCTTGTCCTTGTCTTTTGTAGCAGATGTTGTAGCTTGGACTGTGCTTGATGGAGCTTAAATTCCTTCTCTGATCACAACTCCAGGGGGTTTTGAAGGAACAGCTTGAGTTTCTAGGCTAACAGCTTGAGAAGCTGTTGGGACTGCTAGCCTAGAAACTAGAACTGTTGGTGCTGCTTGGACTGTTGTTGTTGGAGCTGCTTGGACTGATGTGGGAACCTCCTGATTCTCCCCCTTTTTGGAAGCATTGGTTTGGTCAGAAGAAACCACAACCTGTGCCCCTTGGGTTTGAATCATCTGCTCTAACTTCATAATTTTATTTCCACAGAGTGTGAAGCCTCTGTGAAGATAATCCATTCGCTTATTTTGAGCAGCATCTGCCTGCTTGAGAGCAAAAATTTGAGCCCCCTGTGCAGCAATGATGGACATTTGATGGTCCAACATAGCTACAACAGGTTTGAGTCTGGGATCCGTTAAGAGCATTTGTTGCAGACTAGCCTCAAGATCAGAGAACACCTGAGGTGCTTGTGATCTATCACTGACATTAAGACCAGAGGTAGAAACTTCTGGGCCCCTCTTTTCTTGGTTCTGGGGACTTCCAGCTTGTGTTTGCACACTTGCTGTTGCCATGGGCGTGGTCTTAGCTATGTTGGCACTGTCCTGTGCCTCTTGTGCAGAGACATCAGTAGTGCCAGCCACAGAACCCATATGAACCATCTCTGAAGAGATGTTCACCTCCTGAGAGAGAATGGGAGTGTCCTCAACTGGTTCCCTTTGGATATTCTGTGCAGGAGTATCCTCCTGCACATGGATATATGGCTCTTGCTGATGGGAGGAGGAGGAAGGAGCTCCTGGTCCCCTTTTTCTTTCGTATATGTTTCTGAGTGGGCGGGTTGGCTGTACAAAAGGATCAGAGGGAGTTTGTGTATTGGGAGGAGGGGGTTGGGGTCCTGGGGGTGTAGCAGTGATGATAGGCTGAGCCTGCTCAGGACCCTCTCCTCTGTTTCGTGGAATGATGTTCATCATTGCAGAAGGCAATGGAACATCTATACTTACAAAATTGGCACTTGGCTTTAATAGCCTTTTGATTGAAGACAGTGAGTGCCTATGGGAAACATGTATCCGTTTATGTAAATGCGAAGATGTGCAGGTGTGTGCAATAATTTCTGCCAAAAACCTAGGATACATCAAAAATTTCCCATTCTTTAGGGAATGATGCCTTAACATCCCCTGAAAAATCATGTTAGAAAAATTGAACTGTTGGCCAGTAGAAAAGCACACTAAGGCAGTGGCGATATTTGAAGAAAACTCAGACCAACCAGTTCTTTTGGGGCTTAAATATTGCTGAATAATGTGCACAAGGTATTTCCACTTAGGAGAAAAATGTGCCTTAAGAAAAGTAAAAGAATCAGCAGGGCCCCTATAACCAATATTTTGAAGACCAAAATGTAAAGCTTGAAGGGATAGGTCGGTCATACCTGAGGCATCTTGAAGATGCAAGTGATGTCTGATGGATTCCTCAGTAATATTGATGACAGTTCCATCAATCTTGGATATGAGAGTAGGCACTCCATTGATGGTTTGAACAGATGCATGATTCCAAAACTGTTCAATATGGGAGATGTATATAGTAGGGTTTATGGTTAGGGCATAATGAATATGGGAGTGCCTGAGGAAATCCATCATTGCATGAAACGGTTGAAGTTCAGAGTGTTTTAGGGTGTATGGAAGGCAGTTATGCTCTTTTACAAACTCCATTGATGAAGAAACGATGGTTTAGGGTTTGAAAGAAGAATGTGTGATTCGTTCAGAGAGAAAGCAAGAGGCCGTGGAAGAAGAATATGTAACTGGTAGTTACAACTGAACGAAGCTGGGACCTTTAAAGGTTTCGAAAAGGTTGGGTCCCGCGCACACATTTGAGAAATTACCCAAATACCCTGCACACTTTGACAGATCAAGTGAAACAACTAACAGCATGAGAAAATGAACTAGCAGCTTGAGAAAATACTCAAGCTGTTAGTTAGAAATTATGCAACTTTTCAATGAAACAGTATCTCCCCCTTAAATAAGCATACTGAGTAGATAATAATGAAAATCAATTAATCCATGTTTACCATACCAATATTTGATACTAGGAAAGTGAACCTTCCTACATCAAAAGGTTTTGTGAATAGATCAGCTAACTGATCATCTGTATGTATTTTGGTAACTTGGATTAACTTCTTTTCATTACAATCTCTGATAAAATGAAATCTGATTTCTATATGCTTGGTTTTTGGGAATTTCACTGGGTTTTGCACAATGCTGATTGTACTTGAGTTGTCAATAAAAATTGGAGTGGATAAGAAATTCATACCATAGTCTCTAAGCTGATTTTGGATCCACATTACCTGTGAGCAGCAACTTGCAGCTGCTACATATTCTGCTTCAGTAGATGATGTGGACACTGTTGTCTGCTTTTTGCATTGCCAAGAGACCAGTCTTGCTCCTAAGTATTGGCATCCACCAGTTTTGGATTTTCTGTCAATGTTGCAACCACCATAGTCACTGTCAGAATAAGCAGTTAGTACAAAAGGAGAGTCTTTAGGATACCATAGGCCTAAATGTGGTTGGCCTTTAAGATATCTAAAGATTCTCTTAACAGCAACTATGTGAGATTCCTTTGGAGAGCATTGAAACCTAGCACACACACAGACAGCAAACATTATATCAGGTGTAGAAGAAGTAAGATACATGAGAGATCCTATAAGGGATCTGTATAGATGAATGTCCACATCTATGCCATCTTTGTCGGTATGAAGTTGCTTATGAGGATCCATTGGAGTGCTTGCAACCTTTGTATCTTGATAGCCGAACTTTTCCAGTATGTCTTTGACATACTTTGATTGACTTAAGAATAGACCAGTACGCTTCTGTTTAACCTGCAACCCTAGAAAGAATGTGAGTTCTCCCATTGAACTCATTTGAAACCTTTTGTGCATTAGGGACTCAAATTCTTTGCACAAAGAATCATTTGTTGAGCCAAAGATGATGTCATCAACATAGATTTGGACAAGTAGAATCTCAGCTTTGATGGATTTAGTGAAGAGTGTTTTGTCCAGAGTGCCTCTCTTGAATCCATTCTGTAGAAGATATGATGACAGTGTGTCATACCATGCTCTGGGGGCTTGGTGAAGACCATAGAGAGCTTTGTCTAGCTTGTACACCCTGTCTGGATACTTGTAGTCTTCAAAACCAGGAGGTTGACACACATATACTTCCTCTTCAATTGTCCCATACAGGAAAGCAGACTTAACATCCATTTGATACACTTTAAATCCTTTGAAACTTGCATATGCTAGAAATAGTCTGATGGCTTCAATTCTTGCTACTAGAGCAAAGACATCATCATAATCTATTCCCTCTTCTTGAGTGTACCCTTGTGCTACTAGTCTTGCTTTGTTCTTGATGACTATCCCTCTCTCATCCTTCTTGTTTCTGAACACCCATCTTGTACCTATTGCTCTTTTTCCTTTAGGAAGATCCACCAGAGTCCATACATTCTGAATTTTGAACTGTAAAAGCTCTTCTTGCATAGCTTCAATCCAGGATGAATCTTTTAATGCTTCTGATGCCTTTTTAGGTTCCAATTGAGACATGAAACAGGCATGTTCAAAAGCAGCTAGACTGAATTCAGGAACTGCTAGTTCAGCAGCAGCAGTCTCATTTTGAACCATTTTCCTTGTTTGAACAGGAGTGCTTGGATCACCCAGTATTTGATTGAGAGGGTGATACTTGTGAACTCTTAGTGTGGGCTCTCTCTCTGTTTGAAAAGAAGTTCCAAGGTTTGTATCATCTCCATCAGAACCAGTGAATGGTTCAGTTTCTAGAACAGCTTGACTTGAATCTGGGACTGTTTCCTTTTGTGTTGGAGCTGTACTGTCAGGACTTGGAAATGGCACATCAGTGTCTGGATTTGCATTAAGTGGAGCATTTAGGACCCCTGGAGGATCACATGACAGAAGTGGTAGAGTGATGTAATCATCCCAACTTGGTGAATCTGCAGCAGTCTGAAACTTTGTGCCAACAACATGAGAAATTGTATTGGCAGCATGAGAATTCGTGTTAGCAGCTTCAACCCTGTATGCATCAGCTTCTGCAGTATACTCAACAAAGCTCAGAGAATTTGTTGGTGAATCTAAATCAAACAACCAATCAGGACCAGTGCCTTTGATATTAGCAGTATTTTCATTAAATTCAACATTGGCACTTTCTTCAATTGTTTTAGACACACTGTTGTATACTCTATAGGCTTTGCTTTGAATTGAGTATCCTACAAAGAATCCTTCTTCTGCCTTACTTTCAAACTTCCCTAAGTGAGTCTTAGTGTGAAGGATAGTACATGGGCATCCAAAAGGCTTGAAGAAAGCTATTAGGGGACTTCTGTTATGGAATAACTCATAGGGAGTTTTCCCTTGTGATTGAACTACTTGAACCCTATTTAGAACATAACAGGCTGTATTAACAGCTTCTGCCGAGAAAGTCATTGGCAGATTTGAATCAGCTAGCATTGTTCTAGCAGCCTCAATTAATGTTCTGTTGTTTCTTTCAGCTACACCATTTTGCTGTGGTGTTCTTGGTGCACTGTATTGTCTAGCAATACCTTTGGACTCACAGAAACTGTTTAGAATGAGATTTTTAAATTCAGTTCCATTGTCTGATCTTATCACCTTAACTTTGGAATTGGATTGGTTTTCTATCTTAAGGATAAAAGACTTAACTAGTTCTGCAGTTTCATCTTTGGACCTAAGAAAGTAAACCCAAGTAAATCTAGTGAAATCATCAACAATGACCAAACAGTAAGCCCTTTTATTCAAACTCAAAACAGAAGTTGGACCAAATAGATCCATATGTAGCAACTGAAGAACAGATGAGATTGAATTTATTTCTTTGGCCTTATGAGAAGTTTTGTGTTGCTTACCTTTAAGGCATGCTACACAGTGATCATCACAGATGAACTCCTTTTGTGGTAAGCCTCTTACCAGATTCTTTTTGACTAAAATATTCATGGACTTGAAGTTCATGTGACACATCCTTCTATGCCAAAGAGCAGACTCATTGGATGATGCTTTGGATATCAAACAGCTTAAAGTATTTGACTTAGGTAAAAGATCTGTGTCCAGGCAGTAAACATTGTCCTTTCTTGGTGTTCTAAGTAAAACAAGATTTTCAGGAACTTTGAAATCTTTAGAGAGAACAATGCATTCAGAATCTGTGAACAAAACAATGTTTTGTTTGTCACAGATTTGAGAGACACTTAATAAATTGTACTTAAGCTGTTCAACATACAGAACATCATGGAATGTCATGTTGCCTGCATTAACAGTACCTTTACCTGTAACCTTACCTCCTTTTGAGTTGCCTCCAAATGCAACAAAACCTCCATCAAAACCTTTGAAATTTGACAAGCATTCAGAATTGCCTGTCATGTGCCTAGAGCATCCACTGTCCAGATGCCATCTTGATCTATGAGGAGACCTGTGGTTGCCCTGCACAAATAACAGCTTAGTTAGTAGTGGAGTAAACCCAAACCAAATTGGTTTTGGGTTGGCCTTGTACATTGACATAACTAAAAACTGTCTTTGACTTCTTATATTTAGTGAGATCAACTGATGGAGTCTTTGGAGAGTATTTAGTGATAATATGAGGTATCCAACTATTTTGATCATCTTTTCTTCTGACAGTCTCAGATAATTCACTAGCAGCTCCAGATTGATGCCCAGCAGCTTGAGCTGTGTTTGTAGTGCTAACAGTTTCAGTTTTTGCACTAACAGCATCAGATTTTGACTTAGCAGTCTGATCTTTTGCATTAGCAGTTTGAGCAACAGATTTGTCCTTGACACACCACATTTGTTTAAAACTTGATTTAGGCTTTGCCAAAACTTGTTTTTGATGTGTGGACGGTTTTTTATTTACTTTTGAGAATCTGTGATCAAATGTTTTCTTTGGAGCTGCTGTGGAAGGTTTCACTTTTGAGTGCTTTGCCTGATTAGGATTTGATTTTGTGTGATGCACAGTCTGTTTTGCAACAGCTGGTTTGTAAAAACAATCCTTGGCTAAGTGATTCTTCCTTCCACAGTGAAAGCATCTTTTGACAGTTTGAATTGGAACACCAGACTTTTCTGTCAATTTCTGGTTCTTGTTTCTCTGGTTTCCTCTTACCTGCTGTTGTTTAGGAAACTTTTGAACACCATGCTTTTGGCATGTGCAGATAGAAACAGTTTTACCTCTTTTAGTTCCTTTTGATGAAGATGCAGTGTTACAGTTAGAATGTACAGAAACTTGTGGAGTAGCATTGCATACACTCATCTTCTCTTTTCCTTTCTTACTGGGAGCTTGGAATTCTATGGGTGCACTCTTTGTGTCACAGTCTCTATTTTGACTCTTATCTTCTTTTAGTTTAGGACTATTATCAAGGATAGGATCTACAATAGTCATAGACTCATCTAGTGGTTCATTGACAAGTCTATCAGCAACCTCACTCATTGGGTGTATGTACTTGTTGTTGTATGGAGGAGGAGTGGCCCTATATCCTATACCTTCTTTGGGATTAATCTGAGATTTCACCCTGTCTTTAAATTGTACTTCCATTAGGTGTTCCAGCTTTTGATTTGCCAACTTGAAGTTACCTAGATCTATGTTAACAGATTCTAGTTTCTTATTAGCCTCTAACACCTTCTGTTCAGTCTCTTCTACCTTTTTATTCAGAGATTCTATTTTCTTATTGAGTTCCTTTTTCTCCCATTCATGATAGGTTCTATCATACCCCATTTGAATCTCATTATCCTTATAATCATTGATCTGTTTTTCCAGATCTTCTATGGCTTGCATATATTCATATCTCCTTTCTTCCATCTTAGCTAGAGTTTTGCACATGCTCTCATTATGATCTCTGTACTTTTTAACCATATTTTTGCATGATTGAGAGCAGAGTTTAGAATTTACCTCAGATGGTAGTTCAGTGGAGGAGACATTTGATGTTTCTGCCATAAGTGCTTGATTTTGAAATTCTTCCTCTGTCTGATCACTCCAGTCAAACACATTGTCTTCTTGAGAGACAAGTGCTGTTGATGAGGACGCTTGGATGGGCTGTGAAGTCCTTGATGGCTGTTGACCTTGAGATCTACATTCTCTGGCAAAGTGACCAAGCTTATGGCATTTATAGCATTCCACTTTTGATTTATCAAAAGATGGTTTGCCTTCTGTCTTGGCTTGAAAGTTGACCCTTCCAGTTCTTTTAAGAAACCTTTTGGCTCTCATGGTCAGCATTGCATGTTGCCACTTTAAATCCATCTCTTCAAGATCATCTGGATGAATTTGTTCCAAGTCTTCAACATTTAGAGCAAATAATCCATCATTGGCAACAAAGGCTTCATAGTGAGTTTCAGCAGAGTTGCCATCACCACCTGAGAAAGAATCACAGTTATTAGATTTTTCAGAAGATAGAAAAGTTGTATTGTGATTATAAGAAAAAGATTTCTTTTTAGCATCAATCTCAGTCTCAAACACTCTTAAACTGTTATACAGATCATCCAATTCTATCTCATCAAGAGTGTCTTTTGTTCTCCATTGTGCAGCATAGACTGTCCATTCTTCTCCAAGAGATCTGAGAAACTTTCTGTTGACTTCATCTTGATCCAGATTGACCTTTGCACTTTCCAGTTCACTTATCAGTTTGTTGAACCTGTCAAAGATTTGAGTGAGATTTTCATTCTTGCCACCAGAAAAGTTTTCATACTGCTGTTTCAAGAGGTCTTTTTGATTTCTCTTGGTACTGGCATTACCAGCAAACCTCTTCTCTAAGGCATTCCAAAGAGAGTGAGCAGTATAAAACTTTTTGAACTGATGTTGATAAGCATTAGGAATGGCTATTTGTAATAGTGTGAGTGCTTTCACTTCATTCATTCTAGCCTTCCTTTCAAGTTCAGTTTTTGGAGGAGTTTTGACTGGTTTTCCCTCAGCATCAAGTTCTGGATCAACTACAGGAGGGAATTCAACAGCTTCCCATATGGCATAATCAATGAATTGAATATGCTGTTGAATCCTGAGTTTCCACATCTCAAACTCAGTGGGCTTGAGCATAGGCACTTTGAGTCCTTGCCCAGATCCACTGCTGCTATTTTCAAATTCCATTGTAAAAGATTAAAAATTTGAAAGAAAGTTTTCGACTTTGAAAAACAAAGAACGACCTGTGGCTCTGATACCACTTGTCAGGATCTAAAACTGAATAACCAAGATTAACTGATTTGAAATTTATCAGAGTATAAATCAATAATCTTGCTTTGAATCAAAGTTTAATTAAGAAGTTTGCGGAATAACACTTAATTATTTTAACAAAAACTTTCAGAACCAATGAAGCATAAAACATAAGAAGTAATCAAGACTGTTTGTATTGCTGAATTCAATGATTACAATCACCTCTAATCTGTTTGATTAGACGAAGAACACAGACTGTTCTTAGGGTTTTACAACCTTAGAGGCTTAAGAAAACTTAACCAACGAAGCAATTACAGACTCAAAAATATGCAGAAAACTCCTATACAATAGAAAACCTATTCTGTCTATTTATATTGCTTTTTGGACTTGTTTCCTTGAAGGACTATGACTTCTCTGATAGTAGATATGCTGGAATCTTCGTGTAGATATCTTTCCTGAAAATCAGCACTTTCTGTTTATGAAACTGTTGAGCAGCTTGAATCTCTTGACAGCATGAACTGAGCAGCTCGAGTTGATTTGCTCTGGCAGCTTGAACTTTTACACTGGCAGCTCGAGTTTCTTCAACTAGCAGCATGAACTTTGTATTTACATGTAAAATCTACTAACAGTCTGAGAAGTCTAAACTAACAGCTTGAATGTACTTAAACTATTTCCCAACAGAAACTCAGTGGTTAGTGTGGGGATGGATGATGTGTTCTGTTCAATGGTTTCGAGTGAGAGCATTATTGGTTCAAGTTCAGATTCTGTTGAATCTTGTAAGGGATAACGTTTGATACAATGTGGGAGGGCATTATAGGAGTAGATTTTACAGATAGTATATCTGTGGATGATGTTGAAGGTAATGGAGATGGTAGAGATGTAGGAATTGGTGGATCTGAAAGTGTTCGACGAACATTTAAATATGATGAAGTTGTCTTCATTGAAGAAGTTGAAACAGTGGAAGAATTAACATTAGGACCAAAAAATTCAGTATAAAAAGGATCAAATAAATTTATTAAATCAAAAGAAGAAAAAGAAGTAGGCTAAGAAGAGTCTCTAGGCATTTGAGTAATGCGAGGTCCTGAATGGTCAACTTCCGGAGACATTTCAGCCATTTCATCGAATGTGATGTTCACACTGTCATTGACTGCTCTGGCGGGAGTGTTGTATGCGCGATATGCCTTTGAATTGGATGAGTATCCAATAAAGATCACCCCGTCCGCTTTCTCAATAAATTTTCCGAGGTTGTCCTTGTCATTAAGCACATAGCACCTGCAACCAAAAACTCGTAAGTATTTGATATAAAGAACCTTATTTAAGTAGAGTTGATAAGGAGTTTTTTTAAATCGCTTATGAATGATTGAGCGGTTTTGTGTGTAGCAAGCTGTGGACACGGCTTCAGCCCAAAAGAACGGTGGTAGCTTCAAGTAGTTTAGCATGCTGCGAGCAGCCTCCACAAGGGTATAGTTTCGTCTTTTAACAATACCATTCTGTTGAGGTGTTCGTACTGCTGAGAATTGATGATGGATGCCTTTGGATCGTAGGAAACTTTTTACTACCGAGTTCATGAATTTTGTGCCCTTGTCTCATCTGATTGACTGCACTAATAGTTGTTGTTAGGTCTTCACACTCTTGATGAAATTGATGATTTCTTCAGTTGTCTTATCCTTGGATGGGACCATTTTTAGGATGGGACCATTTTTGTTAGGAGTTCCAGATGCATATATCATATTCACAGATTTAGGAACCCATATTGCAGTTTTGTGTGGTCAAGATGAAGAACATTTTGGAACCCATTTGTATGTGGGTCCAGCTGGCTTTGAAACCTCAGGCGGTGAAGTTACCTTTGGCTTGGGAGTTTATGAAATCTGCTTTGTATTTGCCTTTGGTGTAACCATAGGCAAAATACTTGATTCAGTCTTTGATGAGGCAGTGATGCACTGTTTTTATTTTTCTTTTTACGAATTTGTTTTTCTGGATATGGCACATATTTATACATTTCAGGTTTTTGACGTCTAAATCGAGTAGGACATAAAGTAAATAATTCTGCAAATAAATATTTCAAACATGATTCTGAATCCATTTCAGTACATTCATTGTTTTCTGAGATTACATTCTCCCTATCACTAGAAACAAACACACTTGAGATTACAACCTTCTTCACAAAAACTGGAAAAGTCTTGAATTGTCGTTTTGGGAACCCTTCTTATATGATCTGTAGGTACAAAAAAAGGAGAGTCATTAGTTTTTGAAGGCTTGGAAGTGGAGAGATTTCCTTGGTGAGTGGGTTTCTTTGAAGACTTTAATTTACTCTTAGTCTTCTTGGAAACCTCAGTTTTTGAAGATTTTAAGCACTCTCCTTTGGAATAGTTTAAAGGAGCTTCAATTTTGGTTTTACCTTTGATAGATGATGTATTTAAGACACTGGAAGGAGGAGAGTTTTTTGAATCTTTTAAGTGAGAACTTAATCTTTCAGAAACTATGTTAAACCGTTCTTTGTAAATGGTTAGTTCTATACTTTGTTCAAAAATGTGTTTTTCCAACTTTTCCTTGCTTGTGAGAAGAGATCCTTGATATGCAAAGGCTTTCTCACGAGCTTTCCTTAATTCCTCTTCCAAAATTTTGATTTATGTTGAAGAACAGTTGCAGGAATATAAGAATGAGGGATTGGTGTAACCGACTTGGCTTTCATATTTGTTGCTGAATAGGTAATGAAGAAATCATCCTCAAGAGTGGGTACTCTGTAAGGATAAATGTCATTTAACTTTTCATACGCAAATGAAAGTTTCCTATTTTCTTTTTGATTTCCCTTCTCATCCTCTTGGGCCAAGAATTCTTCCGATGAGTGATGAAAGAAGGTATGATACCCGCGTCCCATATATCTTCTGTCAAATAACATTAGTAAAATCCCTTAAGCCTTTTTCAAAAGCTTAGGATTTTTAAACCGATTCCTTCTTTGGAATGATACAACCTAGTTTCTTTTGGTTGATGTAGATGAATAGTTGGTGCAGTCTGACCCCGTTTTAGAAATTCATCATCTTGGGTTTTGATTCGTGAGTACAAACCTATTCTTTCTTTTTCAGTCATTTTAAACTTTCTCTCATTTTCAAAGTTTTCCACTTTTAAAGACTCTATTCGTTTCGTAAGAACAGATAGTTCTGACTTCAAGGAACTCTTTTCCTCAGAAATTGTATCAACACAATTCTTAAGAGAAGTGTTTCTATCCTCAGCCATTACTTTTTCATGTAAAAAGGTTTTGACTAGACTATGCTCGTTTAACTAGTTCTTTTCAAATGTGTCAGATGTTTCTTTTAATGACTGAGCCAATTGTTCCGCTTTGACACACTTTTCTTTTTCAGCGTTGTATTTTGATTCTAACTCAAGCATTTGTGTGTGCCATTTACATTTATTCTTTACAAATTTTTCATTTAAAAACTGATGAAAGTAAAGGGAATGTACCTCATTCGCCTCAGAGTCTGATGTGGAGCATTCTGAATTCCCAAATTTGGCAATGAGACAGGCTGTAGATTCTTCCTTGTTCTCCCCCTCTACAGAATTGTTTGATTCAGTGTCGAAGGGAGTAGCACAATCTGTGGACCCAATTCTCTCGGCCATATAGCAGTTCCAGTCCCTGTCGTCCTAATCATAAGACTCTTCATCGACCCAATAGTCTTCACGGGCTACAAGGGCCATAGCATCAGCCCTCTTCTTCAAAATCGCTACCTTACGTTCATAGTAGCCCAGGTCACGCTCGAATTCGTTTTTGCATTCTCGAGCAAAGTGACCGGGCTTCTTGCATTTGTAGCACCCACGGTCGTAAGAAGTTTTGGGCTCGTCAATCCTTGCGTTCTGCCTCTTATCAGCTCGGTAGGAGTCCCTGCTATCCTCACGTTGGTGAGTCTCCCGCCTGTCATCATTTCTTTAATCATCACGCCTTTCATAACGGTGATCATCCCGATAGTGTCTTCTCTCGTCTCTCCTCTCTCTCCGACCATCATATCGTATTTCATCCCTCTAATCTCTTCTCATGTCGTCTCTTCTCCTATCATCTCTTTCATCTCTCCTGTCATCTCTCCTCTCTTCATGATACCTCCGTGGGCCAGTGTCATATCTGAGCTGATTGTTTGTCTTGTTTTGATAGAATCGCTTTTGTTGAAGGTGATGAGAAACAAGGACATTTGTTCGTGTATCTCAGCCTCTTCTGCATCCAATGGCTCAGGCATCTGGGGTATAACATATGTGTATTGTGAGGAGGAACCCGCTTGGTTGTAGTATGGAATAGGAGATGGGGTTGGCTGTTGCTCACGAACATGTGTTTTGTTGGATTGTAATGCCAGCGAATCGTTGGGTTTTGAAGTTTGGTTCACAATATGCAACAGAGAATCTAGAGTGTTGGCCATCTGTTTGTGAGCATCTACGTCTCCCTAGTATATCTTCAGTTCCTTAAACAACAGACTGATGGAAACCTCACTAATTTCCAGAGCTCTTTTGGTTGCCCTTCACGCAATGCCCCATTCCGGAGCCAGAGAAGATAGGAACCGGATCTTGATAATCCAGATCTTTGTTGATGTGGAGCTTGTTAAATTCTTTGAGAACATTGCCTAATCTTGTGAAGGTAGCTTGTAGGGATTCTCCATCTTTGGCCCTGAACTTGGAGAATTTGGTATTTGCTTCCTCAATCTTGGCCCTGTCATTCAGATCGGCCCCAAGCATTTTCATTTCGAGTTCATCCCACATATCTTTTTCTGACATTTTACTGTCAACACTGACGAATATATCAGTGGGAAGGGCCTGGTATAGAAGGTATTCTGCCTTGTGGTTAGCTGCCTGCCTCTCTCTTTCTTTCTCATCCTGAGGACCTCAGACTTCCTTTGCTATTGGATTTGGAGGAACAGTAGATGACACTGCTGGAATGTCAGACTAGAAAATAGCAGGTCCCTCAGTGATAAAACTGGATCATTAGATGACCCACTGGTTGCATGCTTATAAATTTGAGGAACCGCTTTTTCCTTTGCTCATACTCATCATGATAGAGAACTGGTAGTCTGTTCTCTGATCCCAAACTAGAGCTTATCTTGACATGGTGAAAGTGGATGGTGAGTGTTGTGATGATAAATGATCATTGAAGTGGAAACTGAAAAACAACAAAAATGACTGAAGTTCGGTTGATGATGACTGAAGTTCGGTTCATAAGGATCGAATTACGGTTATTGAGGACCGAAGATTTGCTAAGACTGAAAGGGGACTGATGTTCGGTTGAGTAAAACCTCGGGTGGTGGGACTAAAATTCGGGTGGTACCGAAGTTCGGTTGAGTGAATCCTTGGGTGGAGGGACCCGATGTTTTGATGATGACACGAGATTTGTTTAAAAAATGTTAAGTTATCTAAAACAGGAAACATGAAATTCGGGTGGCTAGGGCCTCGAAGTTCGGTTGATGGACCGAAGATTGCTTATAACCGAAGATAGATGACCCGAAGTAGGGCCCAAAGTTGAGGCCTGAGATAACACTTAGATTTGAATTCTTTTCATTAAAACAGTACCCTATTATGACACAAACCCATATTTTTTTTTTAAAAAAAAAATGAGTTTTAACACCTAAAAATGGTACCTAAGTGCTCGATTTAATTTTAGAAACAAGTTTTGTGAAAAACATGTAACCAAAAACACCTAAGTCTATGATTTTGTACCAAAACAGTCGGTTTTTCTCGTAGAACAGTTCAGCCTCAACTTTAGACAAAATAGACACTTAAATCATGTAAAAACTGAACAGTAGTGCTCAAAATTCATACAATGATGTTTAACAATGAGTATAAAACAGTAAGATACTTAAAAACAGGAGATTAGAGAGCATTTAGAGAGGAACCCGTGGAGTTTTCGAGGGCAGTAGAAAATTGAAAAAATCTCAGATCTGGGAAGAAATCAGTTGAAATCCACCTCAAAGGCTCTGATAGCAACTGTTGTTGTGGTCCCAAACTAATTATATGCATTCACACAATCATACGAAGAATATTCGGTTCATTCAGGCAAGAAAACAATGAGAATAATGAAAACTCACTCAAAGTCAAACCCACATGTGCAGCCGCCGATTCCTTGCTTTGAATATTAAGATTGTGAAAGTTTGCAAAGATACAAAACCCTAGGACAAAAGTTGCTTTTATACCTAGACTACTTTGAGGGGTTTACAAAAATACCCCTCAACGTTCTGACTAAAAAGAAAGATTACATAACAAAGAAAGACAAATACATGGATATATATTAAATACAAATTATTATAAGATAAGTCCACACGATTGAAATTATAAATCTAACATTATTGATTTCTGTCAAGATCAAAATCACTTCCTAAGATTAACTGGTTTGAATTAATCAGAGTATAAACCAATAACCTTGTATTGAATCAAAGTCCAATTAAGAAGTTTGCGGAATAACACTTAACTGTTTTAAGAAAAGCTTTCAAAAACAAATAGACACATAAACACAATCAATAATCAAATATCATATGTATTGCCAATCTCAATGATTACAATCACCTCTAATCTGTTTGATTAGACAAAGAACACAGATTGTTCTTAGGGTTTTACAACCTTAGAGGGTTATGAAAAACTTAATCAGAAAGACAATTACAACTGAATAAACTTGTACGTGCAGACTTACAATACAGAAACCTATTCTATATATATATACTGCTTTCTGATTTGTTTCCTTGAAAAACTCTGATTTCTCTGATAGTAGATATGCTTGAATCTTCAAAATATATCTTTTCCTGAATATCAGCACTTTCTGTTTATTGAGCTGTTGAGCAGCTTGAAGTCTATCTGTTGAGCAGCTTGAGCTTTAACACTGGCAGCTTGAACTTTTAGACTAGCAGCTCGAACTTCTTCAACTAACAGCTTGAACTTTGTACTTACACAGAAAAACTACTAACAGTCTTTGAAATCTAAACTAACAGCTTGACATACTTAGAATATTTCTTAACAATCTCCCCCTAACTTAAATTCTTTACACAAGACTTTAAGTTTCTATACAAAAAAGGAAATAAAACAAAGTAAAACTGTTATTTACAAACTAAGGCATCCAAAAACTGACAATTGTGAAAGTTTCTGTTTAACAGCCTTCAAAAATTCTCTCTTCAGATCTTCTCTATCACAATATATTCTCACTGATATCATCTGTACTAACAGCTCCTTTGGAAGATCTTAAAGTTCAAAATTGAAGTACATACCGGATCCATTTGCAAACTTGAGTCTGTATGTCTTTGATTTGACAAACAGATCAACTTGTGCAATCTTCATCTCCTAGGCATCTTCTATATCTTTCCTTATTGACTCAGGATCAAAAATGCTTTTCAAATCTTTGATAGCTTGCTTGACTTGTGGAAGAGAGGATCTGACTTGAGTCACAGACCCAACATGATGCATTCTTGTAAGCTCATCTCTGGTCATCCCTTGGACTACATGCATTAAGCTCTTATATTCTTCCTCAGGACCAAATTCTCTTCTTACTACAAAATGATATCTTAAGTCAATGTTGTCCATTGGCTTAGCATACCAATAAGTAATAAGAGGTTTTGTGAAGTCATGCTGGTCTAAGGATTTTTCAATTTCCATCACTTTCTGAAGCTGATGCTCAAACAGCACCCTCTTTACCTGATCAAGCTTTGCTTGAGTGATTTCTTCTGATTGAGGATTTGAAGCAACAGCTTGAACAGGAGGTTCTGACTTACTTGCACCAGCTTGAATTGATTTCTGTTGACTTTGGACTTCATGGGAGATTTTAGCTGACTTTCATTTTTCCATTTCTTTATCATGAATGTCTTGCAGCCTCTCTGTAGACATGGACTGAGCCATCTTCTTTGGAATTCTAGCTGAAAAGGCAAAATTGATCAAAAACTTTCTGTGCTCTACCTTTGAATGCCCTGTTGGCATTTTCCTCTTTCTCTCATTCTGTTTGACCACAAACCCTCTTAGGTAATCACTTAAGGTTTCATCATCTTGCATTGGGGCATGGGTTTGTTGTTCCATAATAGCATCTTGTTCTTCTACTAGCTTTCTAGCAAATTCAGCATCATGAGCAACTTGGGCTTCTCTGGATGAAAATTTGTGCTTTGGAGATTCTATGAGAATGCCCTTGCCCTTATCTTTGTTTGCAGAGGTTGTAGTTTGGACTGTAGTGATGGGAGCTTGACTGCCTTCTCTGATAACAACTCCTGTTGTTCTTGTGGAAGCAGCTTGAGTTTCTAGGCTAACAGCTTGAGTAGCTGTTGGAACTGTTAGCCTAGAATCTTCGACTGTTGGGGTAGGAGCTAGAGCTGCTTGGACTGATGGAGCTGGTTGGACTGATTTAGGGATCTCCTGATTCTCCCCCTTTTTGGATCCATTGGTTTGGTCAGGAGGACCTACAACCGTTGCCATCTGGGTTCGAATCATCTTCTCCAATTGAATGATCTTATTTCCACAAAGAGTGAACCCCTTATGAAGATAATCCATTCTCTGATTCTGGGCAGCTTCTGTCTGTCGAAGTGAAATGATTTGGGCCCCCTGTGCAGCAATAATGGACTGATGATACTCCAACATTGCTACAACAGGTTTCAGCTGAGGATCTGTCAAAAGCATAAGATGCAGACTAGCCTCAAGATCAACAAAAGTGTGTGGAACTTGTGATCAATCATTGGCAGGAATTCCAGAAGTTGAAGCATCTAGGCCCCTCTTGTCTTGGTTCTGGGTACTTCAAGAGGGTGCTTGCACACCCTCTGTTGCCATGGGTGTGGTCTTACTTATGTTGACACTGTCTTGTGCCTCTTGTGCAGAAACAACAGTAGTGTCAGCCACAGTACCCATATGGACATCTTCTGTTGAGATGTCCACCTCCAAATTGAGGGTGGGAGAGTCCTCAGTGGGTGCCCTTTGGATATTCTGTGTAGGAGTGTCCTCCTGCACAGGGACATTTGGCTCTTGGAATTGGGCTAAGGAGGAAGGAGCTCCTGAACCTCGTTTTCTTTTGTATAATATAAGTGAGGATGAGGGATTTCCAGAAGGATCAGAGGGATTATTTGTATCATGAGGAGTGGGTTGGGGTCCTGGGGGTGAAGCACTGATGTTAGGCTGAGCCTGCTTAGGACCCTCTCCTCTGTTTAGTGTATTGATACCCAACATTGCAGAGGGCAAGGGGACATCAACAGACAAAAAATTGGCACTTGTTTAGAAGATGTTTTATTGTAGGTAAAGAGTGCCTATGGGAAACATGAATCCTTTTATGTACATTGAAATTACTACAAGTTCTTGCAATATTTTCAGCCAAAAATCTAGGATACATAAAATATTTCCCATGTTTTAGGGTATGATGCCTTAGCATACCCTGAAAAATCATATTAGAAAAATTGAACTGTTGGCCTGTAGATAAGCACACCAAGGCAGTGGCTATGTTTGAGGAAAATTCTTACCAACCAGTTCTTTTAGGGCTTATGCATTGCTGTATAATATGAACAAGATATTTCCACTTAGGGGCAAAATGAGTTTTAAAGAAAGTATACGAATCAGTAGGGCCCCTATACCCTATAGCAAAAAGGCCTTCATGTAAGGCAGTAAGTGGGAAATCGGTTATACCTGCGACATCTTGAAGATGCAAGTGTTGGCGTATGAGATCCTCAGTGATGGTGACAGTAGTTCCATCAATCTTGGACGTCAAAGAAGTGACTCCATTGATGGTTTGAACAGAGGCATGTTTCCAAAATTGCTCTATATGGGATATGTATATGGTAGGGTTTATGGTAAGAGCATGATGAATATGAGAACTTCGAAGGAAGTCCATCATATAATGGAATGGTTGAAGGTCAGCGTGTTTGAGAGAGTATGGAAGACAGTTATGTTCTTTGACAAACTCCATTGACACTGAATCGGTGATTTAGGGTTTCAGAGATGTGTGTGGGAATCGCTCAGAGAGAGAAGAAGGTCGTGGAAGATATTTTGCAACTGGTAGTTACAATTGAACGAAACTGGGACCTTTTAAAGGTTTCAAAAATATCTAATCCCGCTCACACACTTATGGAAGTTACCAAAATACCCTGCACACTTTGACAGATCAAGTGAAACAACTAGCAGTCTGAGAAAATGAACTAGCAGCTTGAGAAAAGACTCAAGCTGTTCGTTGAAAAATGAGCATATCCGAATGGAACAGTGTCTCCCCCATAAACAAGCATATGAAATAGATACATTTTTCATAAAATAAGAAAGAATAATGAAAAAAAACAAATTATTCCATATTAACCATACCAATATTTGAGACTAGGAAAGTGAATCTTCCCACATCAAATGGTTTTGTAAATAGATCAGCTAACTGATCATCAGTATGAATTTGGGTAACTTGGATTAGTTTCTTCTCATTACAGTCCCTTATAAAATGAAATCTGATGTCTATATGCTTGGTTTTGGGAAATTTCACTGGGTTTTTGCACAATGATTATTGCACTTGAGTTGTCAATGTAAATAGGAGTGGATAGGAAATTCATACCATAGTCTCTCAGTTGATTCTGAATCCACATCACTTGGGAATAGCAACTTGCAGCTGCTACATATTGTGCTTCAGTAGATGAGGTGGAGACAGTTGTTTGCTTTTTACATTCCCAAGAGACCAATCTTGCTCCTAGATATTGACATCCACCAGTTGTGCACTTTCTGTCAATGTTGAAGCCTCCATAATCACTGTCAGAGTAGGCTGTTAGTTCAAGAGGAGAGTCTTTAGAATACCAGAGGCCCAAATGTGGTTGACCTTTGAGATATCTAAAGATTCTCTTAACAGCAAACAGATGTGAATCCTTTGGAGCACGTTGAAACCTGGCACAAACACAAACAACAAACATTATATCAGGTCTAGAAGATGTTAGATACATAAGTGATCCTATCAAGGATCTGTATAGATGAATGTCCACGTCTATTCCATCTTTGTCTGCATCAAGCTGCTTGTGAGTGTCCATTGGAGTACTTGCAACTTTGGTATCTTTATAACCAAACTTTTCCAGTATGTCTTTCACATACTTTGACTGACTTATAAAAAGCCCTGTAGGCTTCTGCTTAACCTGCAATCCTAGAAAGAAAGTAAGTTCCCCCATTGAACTCATTTGAAACTTTTTGTGCATCAATGCCTCAAACTCCTTGCACAGACTGTCATTGGTAGACCCAAAGATAATATCATCAACGTATATCTGAACAAGCAGGATCTCAGATTTGAGGGACTTTGTGAACAAAGTTTTGTCCAGTGTACCTCTATTGAATCCATTCTGTAGAAGGTATGATGACAGAGCGTCATACCATGCTCTGGGGGCTTGATGGAGTCCATAGAGGGCTTTGTCCAATTTGTAGACTCTGTCTGGATACTTGTAGTCCTCAAATCCAGGAGGTTGACACACATAGACCTCTTCTTCAATTGTAGCATACAGAAAAGCAGACTTCACATCCATTTGATATACTTTAAATCCTTTGAAGCTTGCATAGGCTAGAAACAGTCTGATGGCTTCAATTCTTGCCACTGGAGCAAAGACATCATCATATTCTATTCCTTCTTCTTGAGTGTATCCCTATGCTACCAATCTTGCTTTGTTCTTGATGACTATCCCTCTCTCATCCTTCTTGTTTCTGAAAACCCATCTTGTACCAATTGCTCTCTTTCCTTTAGGAAGATCAACTAGAGTCCATACATTCTAAATCTTGAATTGTAGAAGTTCTTCCTGCATTGCTTCAATCCAAGATGGATCTTTCAAAGCCTCTGATGCCTTTTTGGGTTCTAACTGTGACATGAAACAGGCATGTTCAAATGCAGCTAGACTGAATTCTTGAACTGCAGAATCAGCATCAGTAGACTCTTTGTGAACCATTGTCCTTGTCTGCACAGGAGTGCGTGGATCACCCATTATCTGATTGAGAGGATGATACTTGTGAACTCTGAGTGTTGGCTCTCGGTCTGTATGAAAAGAAGTTCCTAGTTTTGTATCATCTCCTTCAGGACCACTTGATGGGTCAGCTTTAGGAACAGCTTGACTTGAATCTGGGACTATTTCCCTTTGTGATGGAGCTGTTCTCTCAGGACTTGGGATTGGCACTTCATAGTTTGGATTTGAGTCATCTTGCTCATCCAGTACCCCTGGTGGGTCACACGATAGAATTGGTATGACCGTATATTCATCCCATTGACCAGAATCTGCAACAGTCTGAATCTTTGTACCAACAGCTTGAGATTTTGTGCTACCAGCATGAGAATTTGTGTTGGCAGCTTCAACCCTGTTTTCACTAGTTTCTGCAGTATACTCAACAAAGCTCATAGAATTAGTTAGTGAATCTAAATCAAACAACCAATCAGGACCAGTGCCTTTGACATTTGCAGTATTTTCATTAAATTCAACATTGGCACTTTCTTCAATGGTTTTAGACACACTGTTATATACCCTATAGGCTTTGCTTTGAGTGGAGTATCCTACAACGAAACCTTCTTCAGCCTTGCTTTCAAACTTTCCTAAGTGAGTCTTAGTGTGAAGAATGGTGCAGGAACAACCAAAAGATTTTAGAAAGGCTATTAAGGGGACTCTATGATGGATCAACTCATATGGAGTTTTCCCTTGTGATTGAACAACCTGAACCCTATCAGAACATAGCAAGCTGTATTGACTGCTTCTACCCAAAAGGTCATAGGCAGTTTGGAATCAACTAGCATGGTTCTAGCAGCCTCAATTAAAGTTCTGTTCTTTCTTTTAGCTACACCATTCTCATGTGGTGTTCTTGGTGCACTATATTGCCTAGCAATGCCTTTAGACTCACAGAAACTGTTTAGGATATAGTTTTTAAATTCAGTTCCATTGTCTGATCTAATCACCTTAACCTTTAAGTTGGATTGGTTTTCTATCTTAAGAATAAAAGATTTAACTAGCTCAGCAGTTTCATCTTTAGTTCTAAGAAAGTAGACCCATGTGAATATGGTGAAATCATCAGCAATGACTAAACAGAATGCCTTTTTATTCAAACTCAAAACAGATGTTGGACCAAAGAGATCCATATGAATAAGATGAAGAGCAGATGAGATTGAATTTACTTCTTTGGCCTTATGAGAAGATTTGTGTTGCTTGCCTAAAAGACATGGTACACAATGATCATCACAAATGAACTCCTTTTGAGGTAAGCCTTGTACCAAATTCTTTTTGACCAGCACATTCATAGATTTGAAGTTCATGTGACACATTCTTCTATGCCAAAGAGCAGACTCATTTGATGATGCTTTAGATATCAAACAGCTTAAAGTACTTGATTTGGATAAAAGGTCTATGTCCAAACAGTAGACATTGTCCTTTCTTGGTGTTCTAAGTAAAACAAGATTTTCAGGTATCTTAAAATCCTTTGAAAGTACAATGCACTCAGAATCTGTGAAGACAACAATATTTTGTTTATCACAGATTTGAGACACACTTAATAAATTGTACTTCAGTTGTTCAACATACAAAACATCATTAAAAAGAATATTGCCTGCTTTTACAGTAGTCTTACCTGTGACCTTACCTCCCTTGGAATTTCCTCCAAATGCAACAAAACCTCCTTCAAAGCCTTTGAAATTTGACAAGCATTCAGAATTGCCTGTCATGTGCCTAGAGCATCCACTGTCCAATTGCCATCTTGTTTTATGTTTTGACCTGCGGTTACCCTGCACAAATAAAAGCTTAGTTAGTAGTGGAGTAAACCCAAACCAAGTTGGTTTTGGGTTGTCCTTGTGCATTGACATAACTAAACACTGTCTTTGACTTCTTATACTTAGTGAGATCCACTGATGGATTATGTGGAGAGTATTTAGTTATCACATGAGGTATCCAGGTGTTTTGTCCATCCTTTTCAATAACAGTCTCAGATGATCCATTACCAGTCCCAATTTTGATCCTAGTAGTCTGAACTGAGTCTGTAGTGCTAACAGCTTCAGAATTTGCACTAACAGCTTCAACTTTAGACTTGGCAGTTTCAATATTTGTATTAACAGTTTCACCTGAGGTTTTGCCTTTAACACAACATATCTGTTTAAAATTTAATTTTGGGTTTGCTAAAACTTGTGTTTGGTGTGTGGACTGTTTCTTATTTACTTTGGAGAACCTGTGATCAACTGTTTTCTTTGGAACTGGTGCAACAGGTGGTTTGACCTTAAGATTTTTTGTGTTTTTAACAAATGCCTGTTTCTGAACTACAGTCTGTTTTGCAACAGATGGTTTGTACAAGCAATGTCTGGCCAAATGGTTTTTCCTGCCACAATGGAAACATTTTTTGACTGTTTTGATTTGAGAACCAGTTTTATCAGACCATAACTGATTCTTGTTCCTTTGATTTCCCCTGACTTGCTGTTGTTTTGGAAACTTTTGGACACCATGCTGTTGGCATGTGCAGATTGGAACATTTTTACCTCTTTTATTCCCTTTTGAGGAAGATGCAGAGTTACAGTTAGAAGGTACAGAAACCTGGGGAGTAGCATGGCATACACTCATCTTCTCTTTTCCTTTCTTACTGGGGTTTGGGGCTGCTATGGGTACACTCATTGTTTTGTGTCCTTTCTCAGCTTCTTTGCAATCACAGGCTTCATTTTTAATGAGATCTTCTTTAGATTCTGGACTGATTTCAAGAACAGGATCTACAGTGGTCATAGACTCATGTAATGGTTCATTGACAAGTCTATCAGCAACTTCACTCATTGGATGAATGTATTTGTTGTTGTATGGAGGTGGAGTGGCTCTATATCCTATACCTTCTTTGGGATTGAGCTGAGATTTTACCCTATCTTTAAATTGAACTTCCATTAGGTGTTCCAGCTTTTGATTTGCCAATTTGAAGTTTCCTAGATTTATATTGACAGATTCTAGTTTCTTATTAGCTTCTAACACCTTCTGATCAGCCTCATCTAATTTCTTATTAAGGGACTCCATTTTCTTATTCAGCTCGTTTTTCTACCACTCATGATATGTTCTATCATGTCCCATTTGAATCTCATTATCCTTATAGGCATTGATCTGTTTTTCAAGATCTTCTATGGCCTGTATATATTCATATCTCCTTTCTTCCATCTTAGCTAGAGTTTGGCACATGCTCTCACTATGATCTCTGTACTTTTTAACCATATTTTTGCATGTTTGAGAGCAAAGTTTAGCATTTACCTCAGATGGTAGTTCAGTTGAGGTTACAGTTGATGTTTCTGCCATTAGAGCTTGATTTTGAAACTCTTCCTCTGTTTGATCACTCCAGTGAAACACATTGTCTTCTTGAGAAACAAGTGCTTGAGATGATGAAGCTTGAGTATTTTACTGGGGTCTTGGTGTTTGTTGACCTTGGGATCTGCATTCTCTGGAAAAGTGGCCAAGCTTGTGACATTTAAAGCATTCAACTTTGGATTTATCAAATGATGGTTTCCCTTCAGGTCTGGTTTGTAAGTTGGATCTGCCAGTTCTTTTCAGAAATCTTTTAGCCCTCATAGTCAATATTGCATGCTGCCATTTTAAGTCCATCTCTTCTAGATCATCTGGATGGATCTGTTCTAAATCTTCAGCATTTAAAGCAAATAGTCCATCATTGGCAACAAAGGCCTCATAATGAATATCAGTAGAGTTACCATCAGCACCTGAAAAGGAACCACAGCAGTTAGATTTATCAGTTAATGCTGATGATAGCAGAGCAGTGTTATGATTATAAGAAAAAGATTTCCTTTTAGTTTCAATCTCAGTTTCAAACACTCTCAAACTGTTGTAAAGATCATCCAGCTCTATTCCATCAAGAGTGTCTTTGGTTCTCCATTGTGCAGCATAAACGGTCCACTCATCACCAAGAGATCTGAGAAATTTTCTGTTTACTTCATCTTGATCCAAGCAGACTTTGGCACTCTCCAATTCACCTATCAGTTTGTTAAACCTGTCAAATATTTGAGTGAGGTTTTCATTCTTGCCACCAGAAAAGTTTTCATACTGCTGTTTTAAAAGATCCTTTTGATTTCTCTTGGTGCTAGCATTACCAGCAAATCTTTTCTATAAAGCAATCCAAAGAGAATGAGCAGTGTAGAACTTTTTAAACTGGTGTTTATAAGCATTAGGAATGGCTATTTGAAGAACTGTAAGAGCTTTCACTTCATTCATTCTATCCTTTCTTTCAAGTTCAGTTATTGGAGGAGTTTTTATGCGTTTGCCCTCAGCATCAAGTTCAGGATCAACTACAGGAGGAATTTCAACAGCTTCCCATATGGCATAATCAATAAATTGAGTATGCTGTTGAATACTGAGTTTCCACATCTCAAACTCAGTGGGTTTGAGCATAGGCACTTTGAGTCCTTGACCAGATCCACTACTGCTATTTTCTAATTCCATCGCAGAAAATTTAAAATTTTAAAAGAAAGCTTCTGACTTTGAAAACAAAGAAAGACCTGTTGCTCTGATACCACTTGTCAAGATCAAAATCACTACCTAAGATTAACTGGTTTAAATTAATCAGAGTATAAACCAATAACCATTTATTGAATCAAAGTCCAATTAAGAAGTTTGCGGAATAACACTTAACTGTTTTAAGAAAAGCTTTCAAAAACAAATAGACACATAAACACAATCAATAATCAAATATCATATGTATTGCCAATCTGAATGATTACAATCACCTCTAATCTTTTTGATTAGATGAAGAACACAGATTGTTCTTAGGGTTTTACAAACTTAGAGGCCTATGAAAAACTTAATCAGAAAGACAATTACAACTGAATAAACTTGTACGTGCAGCCTTACAATAGAAAAACCTATTCTATATATATACTGCTTTCTGATTTGTTTCCTTGAAAAACTCTGATTTCTCTGATAGTAGATATGCTTGAATATTCAAAATATATCTTTTCCAGAATATCAGCACTTTCTGTTTATTGAGCTGTTGAGCAGCTTGAAGTCTATCTGTTGAGCAGCTTGAGCTTTAACACTGGCAGCTTGAACTTTTAAACTAGCAGCTCGAACTTCTTCAACTAACAGCTTGACTTTGTACCTACACAGAAACACTACTAACAGTCTGAGAAATCTAAACTAACAGCTTGACATACTTAGAATATTTCCTAACAATTTGGATTACAGAGCTACAACTGGTATCAGAACTTGAAGGTTGGATTTCAACAAATCGATGAAGGACTCGCAGTATATTATCGAATCATTGAAGAATGATTAGACAATGAACCTCCCATCTTCGCTTCTAAAACAATTAAAGAGCCTGGAATTGAGGCTGAAAGACAAATACTATCTATATCCAACCATTTCTGATGACATTCTGTTAGGAATTGACAGTAATTTATCAACAAAGGACTTATGGGAAGAACTAGCAAGTCAAATGCTAGGAGTTGAACTTAACGATCAGGGTAAAATATAAGAAGCCAAGACAAGTAATCTAACTTTCGGGCCAAAGACAGAGAATCCCTACAAGCTACGTACACACGCTTCTTTAATGTACTAAATGAGCTAAACAAGCTTATGATCTGTAACCCAAAGGATGGCATAAACATATGGTTCATGTAAACTCTTAAGCCTAAGTGGGGATCTAGTTGTAGAGCACTTTAGAGGATAGTCATGTTGAACAAAACTTCAATTGATGTACTGTTTAAGGAACTAAAGAAGTATCAGGGAGACGTTGATGTCTATCTCCTTATGTCTTACAAAGTGGATGCTCTTACTGTGAATAAGGTCACCACTACTTCAGATGCACTGTCTCTATTATTTGATAAAACATCTAAGTCTTCTGAATCATCATTTGCAAAGGAAAATTTTATTGATCGTTCTGAATCTGAACTAGAAGAGATTCAAGAACAACTGGTTCTTCTCGCTAATAGGGTTCATAAGTTTTCCAAAAGCAAGACCAATAATCAGCTATGTTATGATAGTGGGTCAAGACACTATAGATATGACAAAGACGAAAGAAAATTCGATCAAAGAGATGATGTGAGGAGATGAGGGACGATCAAAGAGATACAAGGAGAGATGAGAGAAGGTCTGAGGATGAGAGAAGGAGAAGGTCTAAGGAAACCTGTCAAGGAGAAAACTCAAATGTTTTATAATGGTGGAAACCTGAGACATTATACTCAGGAATGTACTAACAAGGCAAATCACCAAAATCAAATATTGTTTAGTGTTGAATCACGAAATAAAGTTCATGCATGTGTTTGTTATGTGGTTAAATGATGATTTGCATATTTTAAAGGTTTAATTCCATGTTTCATACAAAAACTCAGCGACTTATAATGTTGTAGTCCATATGTTATTTTGTTACTATTTTGCGTCCGAGAATCAAGCCAAGAAGGCCCTTGGCCTTCAGCCTTGGCTTCATGTTCATATTTGTGTGTTTGTGGATCAAAAAGACCTTGAATTCGGCCCTTATGATTTTGTAACTCATGGTTAGCCTTGGCTTCATGTTCATCTTTGATTGTTGATGAGTTTGTAACTCATGATTCAAATACGTTACTGAGTTGTGTTGTTTAAGGAGTCCGTAACTCAGCAACATGCTGAGTCTCGAACAGGTTATCCAGTAACTCACCAGCTAACTATCCCTTAACTAGCAAATAACAACCCCTTTAACGTGAATTTATATTAATATACCTAAGTATATGTGTTTGTGGCTGGAAAACATAATTATATCTACAACAAAAACTTCAATTGGAATCAAAACAGAATTTGATGTTTGTAGGTGTCGCTGAGTCTGTAACTACACACTAAGTTAAGTCACAGACGGGATTTCGTCCAGTTACTCGACATGGCAACCCCCTTCATCCTATGTTTAATCTAAGACTTTGTGTGTGTTTAGGAAAGTAGCATCACTAACAATATATACTAAGTGTTTTGTGTGCAAGTGAGAGTCTGAGACTCATCTTCAAGCTAAGTCTCGGACTGATCAGGAAGAAGAAACACAGCAGCAAAACAGTAATATGTACTACTTATATGCATAAAAGTCTAAGTGTTATGTTGTGTAGTATGTGTGTGTGTGTGTGTGTGTGTGTGTGTGTGGGTTTGAAACACATTATAATACTACTTAAAATATAAGCATTGAACTTATATATTAAACTAAGTCTGCTTTTATGCATTTTTCTATGATACTAATTAAAATATTAGCATGGAACTTATATATTACACTAATTCTAAGTGATTGTTTTTACGTATTTTTCTATCCAAAATCAGAAATATAGGTGGTCAAATGTGTGTGGTTTAAGTTACAAACACTTAGCAATTACATTAGTGTAAAAGGTGAATTCATGTATGTGTGACTTAGTTAAGAAATTCAATTAAATTCAATATGAAACAATGACATTTGTAAGCATGTTTTAAGACATAATAACATGTCAAGTGTGCATTGGGTGTGTGGCTTTGAACTTAGGCCCAAGGCCTTGGTTCATGATTCTAGGCCTGACCCTTCCAGGCCCAAAGGCGTATGTCTTTGGCCAAAGTTCCTATTCCATTATAAGTCATATGCATCACATACGTAAGTGTTAAATAGATTGTTTAAAGTATATTATGTCATTCATACATGCATAAATGCCTATTATATGAAATCATGTCAAATAAAGGCTAGTAAATGTCACTCATGTTCCTAAAAATCATAAAGCTAAAGAATCATGTCAAGACAAGTCATAAGTCCAGTAATGAATCAACATTAAATCCAATATGACATGATAAGCCCAGTCAATGAACAAGCCTTAAACTTAAGCTTCAGAAAGTCAAAGAATAACAACAGAATTACTCAATTGAGTTGTGTAAAGCCATAAAAGCTTATGTTTATGTGAATGTAAAAAATTGAACAGGTTCAGCTGAATATGAATTGTGTTACAAATTCATAGCTATGGGAAAGTGGGTTAGAGTTTGTAAAGCCAAGTTAAAGACCCGAAAGCGAAAGTGTAAAGTGTTTGAAACCTGGGATAACTCAGGAGGTGGAGTAATCCACTTGTGAAAGCCAAAATCCCGAAATATAAAGTGTAAAGTGTTTGAATCCTGAGATAACTCGGGAGGTGGAGTAATCCACTTTGTAATTCCCAGATTTTGAAGCATCCAACATTTATCATATGTTTATTAAGAACATCAAGAAAATTATGAACATGAATATGAATAAGATAATACCTTAAAGAACAATGAATGCAAAGATGAAATCCATAAGTTAGCAAACTCTGGTACAATTACAATTGCTGAAAGATTGACATATAAAACCCTAAAACAATCTATTTATAAGCAAATACTTGACATGGATCCATTTACAAAACCAAAACCCATGGGTTGACCTTTTAGGTCTTTAACCCATTTACACATAACTTTGGATCCTTACATTTTAAGCACAAAACATAGTTCTATCTATTACAATTTTGACACTGAAACTATCAGAATGTCTAGAACTAACATTCTCCCTCTTTGTGATTAGCTTTCAAATTGCGGTTTCAGGTTCGTCACAAGCTTTCGTTGATCAAAATATTTGTGAAGACGTTTCGCCGTTCTGTATTCCAACTTGTCTCAGACTTCTTGTTGAAAGTCTCTGACGAGCTTTAACACAGCTTTCAACTCCCATTGTCTCTCCCCCTGTTTAAGTTCTTCTTTTAAGTAATCTATTCTAATCATCAGCATCTTTCGAACCATGTATAGAGTTCCATCAGAGTACTTCTCTAGCTCATCTCTCCACATGAACGTCTTCTTCTTTTGTGATTTGATATAGACGACTCCAACAGTCGGTAAATTAGTAACCTTTGAGACCGGTAGACGCTCCATTCCTGGATTTGAAAGTCAAAGATTAGTGATAGTGTTAGATTTCAGCATAGAAACTTGAAAATGCTTCTTTGAGCGTTCCTTGATATCAGATTCATGCTTTTATTGTGCAAGAGATGCAGATAGAGAAATCCAGATTCTGAAAAAACAAGATCGCAAAGTCTGCTTCTAAAAACTCTGAGAATGATTTGACTTCTTCTTAGACTTGAAAGATTGGATAGAAGATACTCAAAAATTTGTCGACTTTAATTTGAATGACTTTGACAATCGGTGATCAGTTTCTCACTGCATATTTGCTTTTCCTCAAAGCTCGAACCATGGAAACATACACCGACTTGTCTCTTTGTTACATATCTTCAAGAGACCAAATTTAGTATGCTCTTACAGTCTTCAATTCCTTTACGAACATTTTCCTATACTTCTATTCCATGTAAGGACTCCGTACCTCTGCTTTACCCAGTCGGGGGCTTGGGCACTCAGTCTTTCAGTGTGTCGCTCCTCTCGCTTTTGAGAAACGCTAACACCTCCATACATTCCTGCTTGTAGCCTTGTAATCTCTCTAAGTACACTAGGGGTAGCAGAGGATGGAGTGGGAATGTCTGACCGCTCCTGAAATATGGGAAATTCGCCAGAGGATTCGGCTGGCTCGAAGTACTTGTCAGAAATCGTAGGAATCTTCATTAGACTGGTAGTGTCTTGTTGGACTGGTTAAACTGGAGCTGGAGTTAGAGTTGGAATTGGAGGAATTAGATCATCAGAAGGGACTTCAAAATCGAATTCGTCTGAAGCTACACCTTCTTCACCGGCATATTTAATTCTCAATGCTACTTTGATCTGAACTTCTCTCGCTTCTTGTTCCTCTTCATCGAAGTCTAAGATGATGACTTCGTTGGGGTCAAACGTCCTCAGAGGAACAACAGCCGCGAGAATTTCTTTATCTTCTATAAAAACTGGTATCTCATTAGGATCCTCCCAAACTGCCACAGCTAAGTGAGCTCCTGAGTCTGATTCCTCATGTGACTTAGCTGGGAGCTCTGCTGCATACTCTTCTGGCGCTTGGCAAGATGGAACATGTGATGGCGCTGATGGTCTTGGACTGGATGGGGTTGATTCTTGTCACACCCCGTTACCCCGGTTGGCAACGAAGCGCGACGTCGCGGAAGCATAACCATAATCATAACGAACGACCACTATATGGACGTTTTTAAAATACATCGTTAAAACTTTAAAATTTAGCAATGTTTTACATAGTCTGATATGAGAAATGAAGTTCACACAATACAGAGATTTAATTACATAATTAAAATATCCAAAATAATGCAGCTAAATCTCCGTTAATTTTTAATATGCATGCGACTCCATGGATGCGGAAGCTTGAAAGTAAATACGTCCGAAGGCATACTTGCCTTAATTTCCTGAAAATACACGCTAAAATACGTCAACAAAAATTGTTGGTGAGCTCATAGGTTTACACATAAATCTGACTTGTATGGACAACAATAGTAGAGTTTGAATTTATAAAATCGTAAATTCCATGTTATGCATTACATATAAACCATCATGCAACCGAAGCTTAATTAAAATGAGTTTGCCCTGTGCAGTATTCCCATACGTAATACCGTGTGTTAAATATATATGCACTCGCTGTTAGCCGACCCGAACTAACCCGAATGGGGGACATGACTCCCGATAGATCTATCCACAATATATTTGCGCTTACAAATAAATGCAATTAACGGTTCATGATATAAGGGCGGATGGAACCACATGTGTAATACATAATAGAAATGAAGTTGTTTTCGTGTCCATATAAAAACCAAGCATGTGTTTCAACCCCAAAACATAACATTGTGAAAATAGGGGCTATGAGGACTCACCGAGCGTGTGATGGCAAAAACAAGCGAAAAAAATGCTATTTAGCGAAAGTGGATGGATGATGCACCAAGTGAGTTTAATCGAGCCTAAATGATAATAAGGACTTAATATCTCTAATATATGATAATATATATATTTATAGATTTGTATGTCTTAAATCACCCAACATTACAAGTTTTTAAATAAAACCCGCTTAAAACGTCAAGTTTATATATATATATATATATATATATATATATATATATATATATATATATATATATATATATATATATATATATATATATATATAATTTTCCAGCTTTTTCGGAGGTTTTTCGGCCTACTTTGACGCTTTTTTAGACCAAGTTCCAAAATGTTTTAGGCTTTGGTTTTCTAGGACATTAAACTACTATATACAAAGGATTTTTAGATCAAGAACGGCCAATTTTCGAGATGTTTAGGTTGGTGAAAAAGTTCGTTAAAAACCCTATGTTGGCCATTTTTGAGCTGTCAAACTTTCGGTTTCCCAAATAATTTCTGGAGGTCTTAAGCTCCAAAATAAATTATAAAAACTTCCAGATCTATAGTTAAGACATAGATCTAACCTTTGAGACAAGAATCAACTTATTTCATTAAGTTATGAATTAGTTATGATTTTCCAAAGTCGTTATAAATTTTCTGTCGAAAATCCGCAGTTTATTAACTTGAAATAACTTATGATTCTTGTTGTTTATTCAAAGACTACTTGTATACAAGTTATAAAACACATATATATTACTTGTTTTCATAATAGTAACACTTTTATGATGTGTTTATATATTCATAAACACATTTAAAGAAACAACTTAAATATAAAAACTAGAAACTTATAAACTTGAGTTTTTATGAAACTTGTTGTTGTTGGTGATTATATATATTATGCAAGACTTATATAAACATAAATATAAGATGAAATAAGTTAGTATTTACTTACTTTGAAGTATTTAGAGTATGATTTTGAGTAGAAGTTGAAATCTTTGCAAGATTTGGACCAAGAACACTTGAATTTCACCAAGTACACTTGAATTTCACCAAGAACACTTGAATGAAAAGGTTTGTGATGTGTGTGTGTGTGTATAGATCCAGATTTTAGAGAGAGATAGAAGGGTTTTTGGTGTGATTAAAATGAATGAAAGGCTTCTCTATTTATAGATGAAATTTGGCCTTTCAAATGATGAAAAGCATGGGATGAAAAGGAAGAGTGCACTTTTAAACAAAATGATGGTGTTTAAAGTAATATTAAAATATTTGAAGTCAACCTCTAAAACGTAAGCCCTATAGGCCTGCCATATACATGTATTTACATGTATTTTCATTTGTTTTTGTATAAAAGTATTTATAAATGTATTCTTGTATTTCCCTTTTCTTGTAATTTCATAAATACTTATGGATGCATTGTTTTAATCAATTGTTTTAGTCTTGCATAATTAATATTAAGTAATTGTATTAGTGTATGATTAGTGTCACTAATCATAATTTAATAATGAACTTAGTTGAATTAATCACTCATAATGTAAATTGATCGGATTAATTAATTTCCCGATTCATCGCACCGATGAGTTTGATTCTAATTGAGTTGGATTTTCTAATAACCATTGTTAATCACTTGATTAATTTCTAATGACCACTGATTAGATTATAATTGGCTATTAAATACAGATTAGGTCATTGTTGCTAACCTGGTTTAGAGCAGGATGTTACAGTCTCCCCCTGTTAAGGGAATTTCGTCCCGAAATTAGCTCGTGTTCTCCACTGCTTGAGTATTTGAGAACAGTTGAGGGTATTTTTCTCAGAACTGATCTTCGCGTTCCCACGTAAACTCAGGACCTTGCTTAGAGTTCAATCTGACTTTTATTATCGGGATCTGGCAGTATTTTAGTTTCTTGACTTCTCGGTCCATTATTTCTACAGGTTACTCAGTGAAGTTCAACTAATCATCTAATTCTAGCTCGTCCATGGGTATAACGAGAGTTTCATCAGCCAGGCACTTCTTAAGATTGGACACGTGGAAGGTATTATGAATGTTACTAAGCTCTGGGGGCAGATCGAGTCGGTAGGCTACAGGGCCAATTCTTTTGGTGATCTTGAATGGTCCGATATAACAAGGATTGAGTTTTCCTCGTTTCCCAAAACGGATTACGCCTTTCCAAGGCGAGACTTTCAACATTACTTGATCTCCCTCTTGAAATTCCAAATCCTTCCGTCGAACATCTGCATAACTCTTCTGTCGATCCCGCGCGATCTTTAATCGGTTACGAATCTGGGCTATCTTTTCGGTAGTCTCTTGGATGATCTCGGGTCCAGTAATCTGACTATCTCCTACTTCCACCCAACAAAGTAGTGATCGACACTTTCACCCGTAGAGTGCCTCGAATGGAGCGGTCTTAATACTTGAGTGATAGCTGTTGTTATAGGAAAACTCCACTAATGGCAGGTGCCTGTCCCAACTTTTGCCAAAGTCGATAACACATGCCCTTAGCATGTCTTCCAAAGTCTGAATCGTCCTTTCACAATGACCATCCGTTTGCGGGTGATAGGCTGTGCTCATATCCAAGCGTGTTCCCAATGCCTGTTGCAACGACTGCCAAAATCTTGATGTGAACCGGCTGTCCCTGTCTGATATAATTGATACTGGCACTCCATGCCTTGAGACGACTTCTTTAAGATAGATTCGTGTTAAATTATCCATCTTATCAGTCTCCTTGATTGGCAAGAAGTGTGCGGTTTTGGTAAGTCGATCCACAATCACCCAAATGGTGTCATAACCTCTAGAAGTCTTTGGCAACTCGGTGATGAAACCATGGTGATGTTTTCCCACTTCCACTGGGGTATTTCTGGTTGAACTAGCAATCCTTATGGTTTCTAGTGCTTAGCCTTAACCTTCAAACATGTTAAGCATTTGCTGACATAGGTAGCAATGTCAGCCTTCATGTTTGGCCACCAGTACATTCCCTTCAAGTCGTGGTACATCTTATCTGACCCTGGAGGAATAACATATCTTGTTTTATGCCCTTCATCCATGACCAGCTTCCTTACTCCTCCGAATTTTGTTAGCCAATTTCTGCCCATGAAGTACCGACATCCATCTGGCTTGATTTCAAACTGCTTATCCATTCCTCTCAAGGCTTCATCCAGTACATTACCCTCCTTGACTGCTTCTTCTCGTGCCTCGCGGACTTGAGAGTTTAGGTTTGACTGTATAGTCATGACCAAAGCTCGGACTCTCAATGGTTTAACCCATTCCTTTCGGCTCAGGGAATCAGCTACAACATTCGCCTTTCCCGGATGATAATGAATCTCACAGTCGTAATCGCTAAGCAGCTCAACCCAATGACGTTGCCTCATATTTAACTCTTTCTGATTCAGAATATGCTGGAGGCTTTTATGGTCTGTGAACACCGTACACTTAATTCCGTACAGGTAGTGCCTCCATATTTTGAGAGCAAACACCACTGCTCCAAGCTCTAAGTCATGAGTCGTATAGTTCACCTCGTGGATTTTGAGCTGCCGTGATGCGTAAGCAATGACTTTATCCCTTTGCATGAGCATACAACCTAATCCATTGTGTGAGGCATCACAATAGACCACAAAATTTTCTGTCCCTTCTAGTAAGGACAGAATTGGTGCACTACACAATCTTTGCTTTAACTGTTGAAACGCATTTTCCTGCTCTTCACCCCAGATATATTTTACATCTTTCTGAGTCAACTCTGTTAAGGAACCTGCTATCTTTGAGAAGTTTTCAATAAATCATCTATAATAACCGGCAAGTCCTAGAAATTTGCGGATTTCCATGGGAGTTCTAGGAGTTGCCCAGTTATTTATGGCCTCGATTTTTGATGGATCAACTTGGATTCCCTAGCTGTTGATCACATGTCCAAGGAATTTAACTTCTCGCAACCAAAATTCACATTTTGAAAATTTAGCGTATAACTGTTCCTTCTCTAACAACTCCAAGATCAGCTTGAGATGTTGTTCGTGCTCCTCCTTATTTCTTGAATAGATGAGGATATCGTCTGTGAACACTATTACAAATTTGTCCAAAAACGGTTTACACACTCGATTCATGAGGTCCATGAATACGGCTGGTTCGTTGGTCAAACCGAATGGCATCACCTTAAATTCGTAATGTCAATAACGAGTTCTGAATGTTGTCTTGGGAATGTCTTCTTCCCGAACCTTTACTTGATGATAACCGGATCGCAGATCAATCTTAGAGTAGAAGCTAGATCCCTGTAGTTGGTCAAACATGTCGTCAATTCTGGGAAGGGGGTAGCGGTTCTTTACCGTTAACTTATTTAGCTCTTGGTGTCAGTGCACATTCTGAAGGATCCGTCTTTCTTTTTCACAAATAAGACCGGAGCTCCCCAAGGTGAGGAACTTGGTCGAATGAATCCTTTATCCATCAACTCTTGTAATTGATTGGATAGTTCTTGCATTTCAGAAGGAGCGATTTTATATGGGGCTCTTGCGACCGGTGCAACTCCCGGCACCAAATCGATTTGGAACTCCACTTGCCTAGCTTGCGGAAGCCCAGGCAAATCTTCCGGGAAGACCTTCGGATAGTCACAAACCACTGGAATATCCTCGAGTCATTTTTCCTCCGACTCTTTTTCTGCAATCTGTACTAATACTGCATGGCAACCTTTCCTAAGGCACTTTAATGTTCTTAGGCCGGATATGACATTCATCTGACGGTTCTTTCTTTTCCCTTGGAATGTTAGGACCTTCTTATTGTGGAGGGTATCCGTACCACTTTCTTACCGCACAAAATCTCGACATGATTGTGTGACAACCAATCCATACCAATTACTACATCAAAACTTCCGAGTTCTATAGGCATCAAGTCTATCTTAAAGGGATGATCTGCCAGCTTCAGTGTGCATTCCTTAATAATACTACTTGCCTATATTATTTTGCCGTCAGCCAGTTCTATAGTATAAGAGTTGTCTAAGGGAAAAGGAGTGGCATTGAATTGCTTACTAAAGTTATCAGATATAAATCTCCTATCAGCCCCAGTATCAAAGAGTACGTAAGCGTAAATGTCATTTAAAAGAAACATACCTGATACCACATGGGGATCCTGAAGAGTGTCACCTGCTCCTAATACAAAAGCTCTCCCCTGAGCCCCTCCACCATTTCTCAACTTCGGGCACTCACTCCTGAAGTGCCCGGCAGCTCCACATTCATAGCAGCCTCTCTGATTGCCACCATTGATACCCGGGGTACCGAATTTACAGTCCTTGGCCAAATGACCAAGACGTTTGCATTTTCCACAAGGGGTTGGGCAGGGACCCTTGTTGTGATGATAGGTGCATTGAGTGCAGAAAGGCTTTGTACCTGTGTAGCCCTTCCTCGTCTCAACTCCTGCTACATAAGCCTTGATGGTTTCGGGCTTCTTGGATTGCGAGCCCGTATTCTTTCCAGACTTGTCCTCCCATTTCCTCTTGTTTTCCCCGGCCTTGGCTTCGTTTCTCCGGGACACTTGATCCATAAGGTTGTTGGTCATTCTGATGGCATCCTGAATGGTAGTTGGGTTGGAGGCAGTGACATTGCCTTGAATTTGAGGAGCGAGTCCCCAAATGTGACGCTCAATTTTCTTGTATTCAGGGGTCACCATCTGAGGGCACAGAATGCTTAGTTCGTGGAATCGGTTGGTGTACCCAGCTACATCCGTTCCTTTCATAGCCAGATTCCAAAACTCTGACTCCATCTTCTGTAGTTCATTTCTTGGGCCATACTCATCGGTCATCATTTGCTTTAACTCGGTCCAGGCGAGTTGGTAAGCTGCATCGATCCCCACAGACTGGGTATACGAGTTCCACCATGTCAAGGGGCTATCTTGCACAGTGTGGGTGGCGAATTTCACTATGTCTCCCTCAATACATCCACTAACACGGAAGATAGACTCCAATTTTTTGAACCATCGTACCAATCCGACGGCTCCTTCAGTTCCATTGAAGTATCGGGGCTTGCAACTCAAAAACCCCTTAATTCCACAACCCTTTGCGTGGGTTTCAGTACCTCCCGTGGTGCGGCTAGCCCCACCATCTCCATTAGCAGAATTGTTTCGGTTGGTCTCAAAAGTGGCTATAGCGGCGGCCACTATTTGTGCGACTAATTTCTCGATTTCTGCAGCGTTCATGGCTCTTCTCGGTGGCATTATCTAAAAGTTTAAAGAAAAGAGCATAGTGTAAGAAGTTGAATCTAAAAGATTTAAATTTTTCTTAAGGCACAACACTATAATCATCAAACAGAATTTCATAAATAACTTGCAATATTCATTAATCATTTATAACTTTCTTGCAATGGGCGGGTTATTACCCGAAAATTTTTGTCCTACACTATTACATAGTATTTTTCCTGACATTACAAGGATAGATAAAGGGTACTAAGTGTGGGAGTGATCAGGGGTCTCTCCCATCTCCAACGCGTTGAGGCGCTGAGTTAGCTCCTCGTTCCGAGCCTCGCTTTTGGCTAGTCGCTGCCGAAGCTCATTCAGACCATCCTGTTGGATGGTGAGGGCATGCTGGTTAACCCAGTATAAAATAGAGTTCTGAATCTCCTCCCGCTTCAAACGGGCAGTCAACTCTCCAATATCCTGGTTAAGTAACCGGATTTGGAGGTCATGTCGGGAAGACCTTGCTACTAGCAGGGGTACGGTCCGGTCAGCCGTCTCCTGGGTGAGCCGTGGGATCGGTGCGGAGGATGGTCCTCCGACCTCGAACTGGGAAGGGATTCCTTCCTCTTGTCTCCACTCACGGAGAGTCTCAGGCATCCAGCCCCATCTTCGGGCCTCTACCCGTCGATGCTGTGGTGAGGGATTTGGTTGGGCAGTCGAGATGGGAATAGACTCCCGCCTCGGTGTGATCACCCTCTTTCGGGGTGTATACAACATCTTTGGGCCGTTTGGGTAGGGACGGTACGGCTTGAATGATGGCACCGCTGGGTGGTATGGAGTGCGAGCGGGGATCGCCGGGGATGGTGGATTTACCCTGGCATTGTCCTCTTCCATCGGTTCTTCTTCGTCTGATTCTTCCATTGGATCCTCGTCCTCCGAGGGGTCTTCCTCCTCGGTCGGGTCCTCCTCAGAAAATACTTCCGGGTTGTATGGGATGGTAGGGGTATACTCCTCTTCTGAGTCGGACAAAATGATTATCTCTTGGTGGGACATGTTTTCTGCTATCAAGGTCCATGCATAGTCTTTTAGTTAGTTACAAAATATTTTCAAAATCAGTAAAACTTTAGTGCAGTTATAGTCTAGGGTACTAATGCAACCTAGTTCACTATAACTATGACTCTGATACCAATCTGTCACACCCCGTTACCCCGGTTGGCAACGAAGCGCGACGTCGCGGAAGCATAACCATAATCATAACGAACGACCACTATATGGACGTTTTTAAAATACATCGTTAAAACTTTAAAATATAGCAATGTTTTACATAATCTGATATTAGAAATGAAGTTCGCACAATACAGAGATTTAATTACATAATTAAAATATCCAAAATAATGCAGCTAAATCTCCGTTAATTTTGAATATGCATGCGACTCCATGGATGCGGAAGCTTGAAAGTAAATACGTCCGAAGGCATACTTGCCTTAATTTCTTGAAAATACACGCTAAAATACGTCAACAAAAATTGTTGGTGAGCTCATAGGTTTACACGTAAATCTGACTTGTATGGACAACAATAGTAGAGTTTGAATTTATAAAATCATAAATTCTATGTTATGTATTAGATATAAACCATCATGCAACCAAAGCTTAATTTAGATGAGTTTGCCCTGTGCAGTATTCTCATACGCAATACCGTGTGTTAAATATATATGCACTCGCTGTTAGCCGACCCGAACTAACCCGAATGGGGGACATGACTCCCGATAGATCTATCCACAATATATTCGCGCTTACAAATAAATGCAATTAACGGTTCATGAAATAAGGGCGGATGGAACCACATGTGTAATACATAATAGAAATGAAGTTGTTTTCGTGTCCATATAAAAACGAAGCATGTATTTCAACCCCAAAACATAACATTGTGAAAATAGGGGCTATGAGGACTCACCGAGTGTGTGATGGCAAAAACAAACGGAAAAAAATGCTATTTAGCGAAAGTGGATGGATGATGCACCGAGTAAGTTTAATCGAGTCCTAAATGATAATAAGGACTTAATATCTCTAATATATGATAATATATATTTATAGATTTTTCTGTCTTAAATCACCCAACATTACAAGTTTATAAATAAAACCCGCTTAAAACGTCAAGTTTATATATATATGTATATATATATACATATATATATATATATATATATACATACATATATATATATATATATATATATATATATATATATATATATATATATATATATATATATATATATATATATATATATATATATATATATATATATATATATATATATATATATGTATGTATATATATATACATATATATTTTTCCAGCTTTTTTGGTGGTTTTTCGGCCTAATTTGAGGCTGTTTTTGACCAAGCTCCAAAACGTTTTAGGCTTTGGTTTTCTAGGACATTAAACTACTATATACAAAGGATGTTTAGAATCAAGAACGACCATTTTTCGAGATGTTTAGTTTGGTGAAAAAGCTCGTTAAAAACCCTATGTTGGCCATTTTTGAGCTGTCAAACTTTCGGTTTCCCAAATACTTTCTGGAGGTCTTAAACTCCAAAATAAATTATGAAAACTTCCAGATCTATAGTTAAGACATAGATCTAACTTTTGAGATAAGAATCAACTTATTTTGTTAAGTTATGAATTAGTTATGATTTTTCAAAGTCGATATAAATTTTCTGCCAAAAATCCGCAGCTTATAAACTTGAAATAACTTATGATTCTTGTTGTTTATTCAAAGACTACTTGTATACAAGTTATAAAACACATATATATTACTTGTTTTCATATAATTAACACTTTTATGATGGGTTTATATATTCATAAACACATTTAAAGAAACAACTTAAAAATAAAAACTAGAAACTCATAAACTTGAGTTTTTATGAAACTTGTTGTTGTTGGTGATTATATATATTATGCAAGACTTATATAAGCATAAATATAAGATGAAATAAATTAGTATTTACTTATTTTGAAGTATTTAGAGTATGATTTTGAGTAGAAGTTGAAATCTTTGCAAGATTTGGACCAAGAACACTTGAATGAAAAGGTTTGTGATGTGTGTGTATAGATCCTGATTTTAGAGAGAGATAGAAGGGTTTTTGGTGTGATTAAAATGAATGAAAGGCTTCTCTATTTATAGAAGAAATTTGGTCTTTCAAATGATGAAAAGTATGGGATGAAAAGGAAGAGTGCACTTTTAAACAAAATGATGGTGTTTAAAGTAATATTAAAATATTTGAAGTCAAACTCTAAAAAGTAAGCCCTATAGGCCGGCCATATACATGTATTTACATGTATTTTAATTTCTTTTTTGTATAAAATGATTTTGAAATGTATTCTCCCTGGGCCATCGCACGGAAAACTATAACCGAAATCCTTTTTATCTGGCATTAACTTGGAACCACGTGCATCTAACGCACCTTTTACTATTTCCCTTTTCTTGTAATTTCCAAAATACTTATGGATGCATTGTTTTAATGAATTGTTTTAGTCTTGCATAATTAATGTTAAGTAATTGTATTAGTGTATGATTAGTGTCACTAATCATAAGTTAATTATGAACTTAGTTGAATTAATCCCTCATAACGTAAATTGATCGGATTAATTGATTTCCCGATTCATCACACTGATGAATATTATTCTAATTGAGTTGGATTTTCTAATAACCATTGTTAATCACTTGATTAATTTCTAATGACCACTGATTAGATTATAATTGGCTATTAAATACAGATTAGGTCATTGTTGCTAACCTAGTTTAGTGACGGGTGTTACAGTTCTGTCAGGATCTGAATATAATTACTTAAGATTAACTGATTTGAATTGATCAGAGTATAAATCAATAATCTTGTACTGAATCAAACTCTAATTAAGAAGTTTGCGGAATAACACTTAATTATTTCAATAAAAGCTTTCAGAATCCATAACAGATAAACATAAATGAATAAACAAAATTACTTGTATTGCTGAACTGAATGATTACAATCACCTCTAATCTGTTTGATTAGATGAAGAACACAAATTGTTCTTAGGGTTTTACAACCTTAGAGGCTTATGAAAACTTAAACAAAAAGCAATTACAAACTTGAACGTGCAGGAACTTGATACAAATAGAAAAACCTATTCTATGTATTTATAATGCTTTCTGATTTGTTTCCTTGAAGGACTCTGACTTCTTTGATAGTAGATATGATGGAATCTTCATGTAATTATCTTTTCCTGAATATCAGCACTTTCTGTTTATGAAACTGTTGAGCAGCTTGAGCAGAGCAGCTTGAGTGAATTTACTCTGGCAGCTTGAACTTTTATACTAGCAGCTCGAACTTCTTCAACTAACAGCATGAACTTTGTACTTACATAGAAAATCTACTAACAGTCTGAGAAATCTAACTAACAGTTTGTATCCACTTAGAATATTTCCCAACAATCTCCTCCTAGCTTAAATTTTTTACATAAGACTTTAAGTTCTATACAAATAAGGAAATAAAACCAAGTAAACTGTTATTTACAAACCAAGGCTTTCAAAAAATTGACTGCCTTCAAAAATTCTTTCTTCATATCTTCTCTATCACAATATATTCTTACTGATCTCATCTGAAGTAACAAAGCCTTTGGAGGATCATAAAATTCAAAATTGAAGAACATACCGGATCCATTTGCAAATCTGATTCTGTAAGTCTTTGATTTGACAAACAGATCAACTTGTGCAATCTTCATCTCCTTGGCATCTTCTATATCTTTCCTTATAGACTCAGGATCAAAAAAGCACTTCAAATCTTTGATGGCTTGCTTTACTTGTGGAAGAGAATATCAAACTTGAGTTACAGACCCAACATGATGCATTCTTGTGAGCTCATCTCTGGTCATCCCTTGGACTATATGCATCATACTTTAATATTCTTCCTCAGGACCAGTTTCTCTTTTTACTACAAGATGATATCTTAAGTCAATGTTATCCATTGACTTAGCATACCAGTAAGTAATAAGAGGTTTTGAGAAATCATGCTGGTCGAGGGTCTTTTCAATCTCCATTACTTTCTGCAGTTGATGCTCAAACAGCACCCTTTTAACCTGATCCAGCTTTGCTTGTGAAATTGTATCTGATTGAGGAATAGGAGCAGCAGCTTGAACAGAAGGAGCAGGATCACTCACAGTAGCTTGAACATTACTTATACCAACTTGAGTTGAATCTTGTGATCTTTGGACTTCTTGGGAGACTTTGGCTACCTTACGTTTTTCCATTTCTTTGTCATGGATGTCTTGCAGCCTTTCTGTGCTCATGGACTGAGCCATCTTCTTTGGGATGCCAGCTGAAAAGGCAAAATTAATCAAGAATCTTCTATGCTCAGCCTTTGAATGCCCTGTAGGCATTTTCCTCTTCCTTTCACTTTGCTTGACCACAAACCCTCTTGGGTAATCACCTAAGGTTTCATCATCTTGCATTGGGGCCTGGGTTTGCTGGTCTAGAGCCTGATCTTGTTCTTCTGCTATTTTTCTGGCATTTTCAGCTTCATAGGCAATCTGGGCTTCTCTAGAAGAAAATTTGTGCTTTGGAGACTCAATGAGAATACCCTTGCATTTATCTTTCATTGCAGACGATGTAGCTTTGACTGAACTGATGGGAGCCTGAATTCCTTCTCTGATCCAGTTGCTCTTGTAGAAGCAGCTTGAGTTTCGAGGCTAACAGCTTTAGAAGCTGTTGGGACTGCTAGCCTAGAATCTTGGACTGTTGGAGCTGCTTGGACTGATTGAGGGATCTCCTGATTCTCCCCCTTTTTGGAAGCATTGGTTTGGTCAGGAGGACCTACAACCTTTGCCAATTGGGTTCGAATCAGTTGCTCTAATTTAATGATCTTATTTCCACAGAGGGTGAACCCTTTATGGAGATAATCCATTCTTTGGTTTTGAGCTGCTTCTGCCTGTCTGAGTGCAATTATTTGTGCCCCCTGTGCAGCAATGATGGACTGATGGTATTCCAACATTGCTACAACAGGTTGCAGCTTAGGATCCGTCAATAGCATGAGTTGCAGACTAGCCTCAAGATCAGCAAACGAATGTGCTGCTTGTGATCTATCACTGACATGAATACCAGAAGTAGAAACCTCTGGGCCCCTCTGTTCTTGGTACTGGGGACTTCCAGATGGTGCTTGCACACCTTCTGTTGCCATGGGTGTGGTCTTATTGATGTTGGCACTATCCTGTGCCTTTTGTGCAGAAGCAACAGTAGTGTCAGCCACAGAACCCATATGGACAATCTTTGTTGAGATGTCCACCTCCTGATTGAGGTTGGGAGTGTCCTCAATGGGTGCCCTTTGGGTATTCTGTGCAGAAGTGTCCTCCTGCACAAGGTTATTTGGCTCTTGTAAGAGGGCTGAGGAGGAAGGAGCTCCTGGACCTCTTTTCCTTTTGTATAATATTATTGGGGATGTGGGTTTAACAATAGGAACAGAAGGTATTTGAGTATCATGAGGAGTGGGTTGGGGTCCTAAGGGTGAAGCAGTAATGTTAGGCTGAGCCTGCTCAGGACCCTATCCTCTGTTTCTTGGAATGATGTCCAACATTGCAGAAGGCAATGGAACATCAACAGTCAAAACATTGGCACTTGTTTTTAGAAGTCGTTTTATTGATGGTAAAAAGTGCCTATGGGAAACATGAATCCTTTTATGTATATTGAAATTACTGCAAGTTCTTGAAATGATTTCAGCCAAAAATCTAGGATAGATCAAAAATTTCCCATGTTTTAGGGCATAATGCCTTAGCATACCCTGAAAAATCATATTAGAAAAATTAAACTGTTGGCCCGTTGATAGACACACTAAGGCAGTGGCTATATTTGATGAAAATTCTGACCATCCAGTTCTTTTTGGGCTTATACATTGCTGAATAATATGTACAAGATACTTCTACTTAGGGGCAAAATTTGTTTTAAAGAAAGTAAAAGATTCAGCAGGGCCCCTATATCCAATAGCATGAAGACCGTTATGTAGAGCAGTAAGAGATTAGTCTGAAATACCCGAGGCATCTTGAAGATGCAGGTGTTGGCGTATGATCTCCTCAGTGATAGAAACAGTGTTGCCATCAATTTTGGATATCAGAGATGTGACTCCATTAACGGTTTTGACTGAGGCATATTTCCAGAACTGTTCTATATGAGATATGTAGATAGTGGGATTGATAGTGAGGGCATGATGGATATGGGAACTTTGAAGGAAGTCCATCATGTCGTGGAATGGGGCAAGATCAGCGTGTTTTAGAGAGTTGGGTAAACAATTGTGTTCTTTGACGAACTCCATTGATGAACGAAGAATTTAGGGTTTCAGTGATGTGCGTGGGAATTGTTCAGAGAATCAATGAAGGGTTGTGGAAGATATTTTGCAACTGGTAGTTACAATGGAACGAAACTAGAACCTTTAAAGGTTTTGAAAAATATCTAAACCCGCGCACACACTTATGGAAATGACCAGATTACCCTGCACACTTTGACAGATCAAGTGAAACAACTAACAGTCCGAGAAAATGAACTAGCAGCTTGAGAAAATACTCAAGCTGTTAGTTGAAAATTAGGCGACTGCTAATGAAACAGTGACTCCCCCTTAATCAAGCATATGTATAATATTCATGGAATAAGAGAAAGTAAAGAAAAACAAATTAATCCATATTAACCATACCAATATTTGATACTAGGAAGGTGAATCTTCCTACATCAAATGGTTTTGTAAATAGATCAGCTAACTGATCATCAGTATGAATTTTGGTAACTTGGATTAATTTCTTCTCATTACAGTCCCTTATAAAATGAAATCTAATGTCTATATGCTTGGTTTTGGGAAATTTCACTAGATTTTGTACAATGCTAATTGCACTTGAGTTGTCAATATAAATGGGAGTGGATAGGAAATTCATACCATAGTCTCTCAGTTGATTCTGAATCCACATCACTTGGGAGCAGCAACTTGCAGCTGCTACATATTCTGCTTTAGTAGATGAAGTGGAGACAGTTGTTTGCTTTTTGCACTGCCAAGAGACCAATCTTGTTCCCAAGTATTGACATCCACCAGTTGTGGATTTTTTGTCAATGTTGCATCCTCCATAATCACTTTCAGAATAGGCTGTTAATTCAAGAGGAGAGTCTTTAGGATACCAGAGGCCTAAATGTGGTTGGCCTTTGAGATATCTAAAGATTGTCTTAACAGCAACCAAATGGGAGTCCTTTGGATAACATTGAAACCTAGCACAAACACAGACATCAAACATAATATCAGGTCCAGAAGATGTTAGATACATAAGGGATCCTATAAGAGATCTGTATAGATGAATGTCCACATCTATTCCATCTTTGTCTGTATGAAGCTGCTTGTGAGGATCCATAGGAGTACTTGGAACTTTGGTATCTTTGTAGCCAAACTTTTCCAGTATGTCTTTAACATACTTTGATTGACTTATGAAGAGACCTGAGGGCTTCTGCTTGACCTGCAATCCTAGAAAGAAGGTGAGTTCTCCAATTGAACTCATTTGAAGCTTTTTATGCATTAAAGCCTCAAACTCTTTGCACAGACTGTCATTGGTTGACCCAAAGATGATATCATTAACATATATCTGTAGAAGCAGAATCTCGGATTTGATGGACTTTATGAATAGTGTTTTGTCCAGAGTACCTCTCTTGAACCCATTCTATAGAAGGTATGATGACAAAGTTTCATACCATGCTCTAGGAGCTTGGTGGAGTCCATAGAGAGCCTTGTCTAGTTTGTAAACTCTGTCTGGATACTTGTAGTCCTCAAAACCAGGAGGCTGACACACATAGACCTCCTCTTCAATTGTGTCATACAGAAAAGCAGACTTCACATCCATTTGATACACTTTAAAACCTTTGAAGCTTGCATAAGATAAAAACAGTCTGATGGATTCAATTCTTGCCACTGGAGCAAATACATCATCATAATCTATGCCTTCCTCTTGAGTGTACCCTTGTGCTACTAGTCTTGCTTTGTTCTTGATGACTATCCCTCTCTTATCCTTCTTGTTTCTGAACACTCATCTTGTACCAATGGCTCTCTTTCCTTTAGGAAGATCAACAAGTTTCCATACATTCGGAATCTTGAATTGTAGTAGCTCTTCCTGCATTTCCTCAATCCAGGATGAATCTTCCAAAGCCTCTGATGCCTTTTTAGGTTCTAGCTGAGACATGAAACAGGCATGTTCAAATGCAGCTAGACTAAATTCAGGAACTGCTGGTTCAACAGCAGCAGTCTCCTTTTGAACCATTGTCCTTGTTTGCACAGGAGTGTGTGGATCACCCATTATTTGATTGAGAGGATGATACTTGTGAACCCTGAGTGTAGGCTCTCTATCTGTCTGAAAAGAGGATCCAAGATTTGTATCATCTCCATCAGAACCAGTTGATGGTTCAGCTTCTGGAACAGCTTGACTTGAATCTGGGAATGTTTCCCTTTGTGTTGGAACTGTTCTCTCAGGACTTGGGAGTTTCACTTCATTGTCTGGATTTGAACCAAGTGAATCATTTAGAACCCCTGGAGGGTCACAAGACAGAAGTGGTAGAACTGTATACTCATCCCATTTATTTGAATCAGCAGCAGTTTGAAACTTTGGGCCAACAGCTTGATCATTTGTGCTACCAGCATGAGACTTTGTGTTGACAGCTTCAATCCTGTTTTCATCGGATTCTGCAGTATACTCAACAAAGCTTAGAGAATTTGTTAGTGAATCTAAATCAAACAACCAATCAGGACCAGTGCCTTTGACATTTGCAGTATTTTCATTAAATTCAACATTGGCACTTTCTTCAATGGTTTTAGACACACTGTTATATATATTCTATAGGCTTTGCTTTGATTTGAGTATCCTAGAAAGAAACCTTCTTCAGCCTTACTTTCAAACTTACCTAAGTGAGTCTTAGTGTGAAGAATGGTACATGGACAGCCAAAAGACTTGAAAAAGGCTATTAAGGGTAGCTATTATGGAATAACTCATAAGGAGTTTTCCCTTGTGATTGAACAAACTGAACCCTATTTAGAACATAACAGGCTGTATTAACTGCTTCTGCCCAAAAAGTCATTCGCAGTTTTGAATCAGCTAGCATGGTTCTAGCAGCCTCAATTAATGTTCTGTTCTTTGTTTCAGCTACACCATTTTGATGTGGTGTTCTTGGTGCACTATATTGCCTAGCAATACCTTTGGACACACAAAAACTGTTTAAGATATGGTTTTTAAACTCAGTTCCATTGTCTGATCTTATCACCTTAACTTTTGAGTTGGATTGGTTTTCTATCTTAAGAATAAATGATTTAACTAGCTCAGCAGTTTCATCTTTAGACCTAAGAAAGTAAACCCAAGTAAATCTGGTGAAATCATCAACAATGACTAAACAGTAAGCCCTTTTATTCAAACTCAAAACAGATGTTGGACCAAATAGATTCATATGAATCAGATGAAGTGCAGATGAGATTGAATTTACTTCTTTGGCCTTATGAGAAGTTTTGTGTTGCTTGCCTTTAAGACATGCTACACAGTGATCATCACCTATGAACTCCTTTTGTGGTAAACCTCTTACCAAGTTCTTTTTGACTAAAACATTCATGGATTTGAAGTTCATGTGACACATCCTTCGGTGACAAAGAGCAGACTCATTGGATGATGCTTTGGATATCAAACAACTTAAAGTACTTGATTTGGATAAAAGTTCTGTGTCCAAACAATATACATTGTCCTTTCTTGGTGTTCTTAGTAAAACAAGATTTTCAGGAATTTTAAAATCTTTTGAAAGGACAATGCACTCAGAATCTGTAAACCAAACAATATTTTGTTTGTCACAAATTTGAGACACACTCAATAAGTTATACTTAAGCTGTTAAACATACAAAATATCATTGAAAATCATGTTGCCTGCATTAACACTACCTTTACCTGTAACCTTACCTCCTTTGGAGTTGCCTCCAAATGCAACAAATCCTCCTTCAAAGCCTTTGAAATTTGACAGGCACTCAGAATTGCCTGTCATGTGCCTTGAGCATCCACTGTCCAAATGCCATCTTGTTTTATGAGGTGACCCGTGGTAGCCCTGCACAAATAAACGCTTAGTTGGTAGTGGAGTGATCGGGTTATAATTTACCATGTTTATTAAGCGTAAAAGAGTTGTTTTTAATACAAAATTGTTATAGAATGTGTCGCTATTGAATAAATTATGTGCCTATGCAGGGAAACAAAATCCGGTTTAAAATGATGAAAAAAGGACGAAATTTCAGAGCCAGGCGCAGAGAGGGGCGCAGCCCTGCGCCCAGACCGAGTGCTCGACAGAAGAAATTAATTCACAAAAATACGGATTTTACAGAGGGGCGCAGGGGGGGGGCGCAGGCCTGCGCCTACGGCTGCGCCCAGCCCATTAAAATAATAGACGGCCGTTTTTAGGGTTTTTCCAGCTTTTCCTATAAATATCAAGTCATATTTCAAAGTTTAGAATCGTTTTTTGGAGGAGAAGGCTAAGGAAAAGAACCCTGTTTGAGCGAAAACACGTACGAAGAACACACGAGTCGAGCTACGGTGATGGATCAACAACTCTTGAACGTTGCATCAACTATGTCCGGCTAAGCTCACCATAATCATTCTCGGAGGAAGCACATCGCTAAGTTTTACTTTATGAACGATTACTTTAAGTTTGCATGGTTTTTATTATTTATATTGTGATTGTAAACGAATGATTATTATTTTGTTGTTGCGTTTCGCAAGATAGTTCGTAGACATTTTATTATTCGTGCCGAGTTAATTATTTAATTAAGACGAGTAATCAAACGTGTCACGCGCTATGCCCAAGATCACGTAATGGTTTTAATAATAATTCTAACGAAGATTATGTCTATGTAATCTTCAAATCGTTTTTATAAATTAAACACAAAGCGAGGTGTGGAATCCGGGAATGGTTATCTTCGTACTTTATTCAATCAAACAATCTTCTTAAGTTTTCTTTTCACAAAATTCGCAAGTAATTAGTTTTATAAATCAAGCAATCACCTTTTTACAAACCACTCAATCTTTCTAAGTTACTTACTTTGCAATGCTAATCGCTTAAATACGTGCAATTAACCTCTCGCTCTCTGTGGATACGATCCCTACTTACCCTAGCTTCTAAGGTATTTAGTGGTATTTTTGACGGGTTAACGACACTCGCATCAAATTTTGGCGCCGTTGCCGGGGAGCGGTTGCGCTTAAATCACGTATTTTAGTAATTAGCTTAATTTAGTTGCCTTATTTTCTTTAGAGTAATTTAGGTAATTTAGTTAATTTAGTTAATTTCAATTAATTGCTTATTTGCTTTTATTTGCTTTCTTAAATTAGTTAAAGTTTCCTTATGTTGCTATATTCTATTTAATTAGTTTTTAATTAGTTTTAAGTTTTAATTATTGTTTTAGTTTATTAAGAAAAAGGGAATCGTGGCGCAAGCATCGATTCTCACCAAAAAGAAAGTAACTAATTCGAATTCTTCATCTAGCCCTCATAAGTTTATGCACACACGATATTCTGGTAGAATTTCACCCTTGAAGTTTGATCCAGAAATCGAAAAAACCGCTAGATCTAATAGGCGAGCCACAACTCAAACAAACGAAACTAAAAATACTGCTCCTAAAGTAAACGTGGAGGAAGAAATAATTAATTCGGAAGACGAGAACATCGAAAACGTTCTTGTCGACGTCCAACAAAACCAAAGACCGATGGGAGACCGTAGAACCGTAGAATCCCATTATAGGCCGGGTGATATCCCTGATCCATCACCCATTCTCTACCCAATTAATGAGAATGAACCCGAAATTAGGCCACAGCTATTTAGCATATTACCCGTTTTTCGCGGAGCACCAAGCGAAGAACCGTATGAGCACTTAGCTGAATTCACTGCCATATGTAAGGCCAATCACGTTAGGGGAATGACCGTAGATGCTCTAAAACTCAGACTCTTTCCTTTCTCTTTGAAGGAACGAGCGAAAAATTGGTTCGTGTCACTTCCCACTGATAGTATAACTAACTGGGATGAGATGAAAAAAGAATTTCTAACTGAATATTACCCAATTAGTAAAACTACAGAAAAACGTAAAGAAATCACTGGATTTAAACAGAAAATTGGAGAACAATTTCACGAAGCTTTTAATAGGTTGAATGAATTACTACGAACATGCCCTCACCATGAAATTCCTAAATGGATGCTAATTAAAACCTTTTTCGATGGGGTTAGTCAAGAAAGTAGGAATATGATCACCGCTGCTTCAGGCGGAACCTTTTTAGCCAAGGAAGATGATGAAGCTTGGGAATTATTAACCCAATTAAGCAAAGGTTTAAAAGTTCAAGCGGGTTCGGATAATAGTGTTGGTGTCCAAGTTATGGGCATAGACAACGCATGGAAGAAAGAAGTTAAATCTGACATATCCGAACTAAGCAAAAAGATGGACTTGTTGATGAAAGGAATGGGAAAGGTTACAGCGGCACAGGTTTGCTGTGTCACTTGTGGAGACCCTTCTCATCCAACCGAGAATTGCCCACATACCTTCACGCACGAAGAGTATGTGAACGAAGCTTTTGGATTTCGGCAACGAAGAGAACGGGAGAATCCATACTCGGAAACTTACAATCCGGGATGGAGAAAACACCCGAACTTTAGTTGGAGGGATAATCAAGACAATGATGCTCCCCCGAAGCCAAGATATGAGCAACCTCGTCAACAAAACCGAGATTTCCAATATGGATCGACCTCAGCTACGAAGGATGATCGGTACTATAAACGCCAAGACCCTAAAGAAGAAAATGATTCGCGACAAGTGTCGGGGAATTCGAAAGAGTTTTCCGAGTTTATGGAATTCATGAAGCAGCAAACCATGGTTCAAGCGAAAACTATGGAGATGCTTGGAAGGCAGATGGGACAAATTGCAGAATCCTTAACTAAACGAGAAGAAGGGAAGCTTCCAAGCAACACCACAGTTAACCCATCGCACCACCATGGAAAAGAGAAGAAATATGAAGTTAATGAAGTGAACGAAGTTAACAAAGTCACTACCCTTAGGAGTGGAAAGGAAGTAGATAACAAAATAGAAATGCCTAAGGAGAGTGAGACTGACGACGAGGTAGAAAATGTTGATGAAGAAGAGCCACCCAAATCGGAGTCAAAGGTTGAAACAAAAGTTAAGAAAGTAACTTTTAAGGAAGTAGAAGCCAAGAAACCAGTAGAGATTAAAGTTAGGGAAGAGAGTTCCAATACTGAAACTGTTCCCTACCCAACGGCCTTAGAAAATCCAGCTTCATTCCCTTATGGTAAGAAAGGACCTAAAAACGAAGAGTTATGGGATATTTTTAATCAAGTTAAAATTAACATTCCCTTAATCAAAGTTATACAACAAGTTCCTTCTTACGCTAAATTCCTAAAAGACCTTTGTACTCAGAAGCGAAAATTTAAAATAACTCTTCCAAAGCAAATCAACCTCACTAAACAAGTCAGTGCAGTTATCACGAGCTCACTGCCGCCTAAACTAAAAGATCCAGGATCACCCTTGATCCCGGTAACTATCGGCGATATTCAAATTAAAAAAGCACTTCTAGACTTAGGGGCGAGTGTTAATATTCTACCTGGTAATTTATTTGACCAACATGATCTAGGAACCCTACAGACAACAAATGTCATCCTACAATTAGCAGATAGGTCTACCAAAGTACCACGAGGAATGTTATCTGATGTAATCGTTAAGGTCGAAGATTTCTATTATCCAGTAGATTTCTTAGTGTTGGATTCAGATAGTGTTTACAAAGAAAGCCAACCGGCAATCATATTAGGACGTCCCTTCTTAGCCACAATCAACGCTCAAATCAATTGCAGGACAGGTGCATTAGACATAGCATTCGGAAACCGTAAACTCCGACTTAATGTCTTTAACAATGTACCCAATGCGCCATTGGATTCAGAGTGCTATATGATCGATCTAGTTGATGATTTAACACAACAACAATTATCAACAATAACATGTAAAGATCCAGTGGAGCTGCTCCTGTACTATAATGCGCATATGCTAGATAATATGCCTGAAGCTAAGGAGTTTGAACTTGAAAGTGTTCAGTCAGTAGATTCTAATCAACCACCATGGACACATAAGATCGAAAAACTTCCGACTGACCTTCCACCATCAGCAAAACCGTCTTTAGAGCAACCACCCAAGCTAGAGTTGAAACCACTTCCATCTCATCTCAAATATGCTTTTCTTGGCCCTGAGAATACACTGCCTGTAATCATCGCAACAGACCTTACTGCTGCACAAGAAAAGGCCTTGTTAGAAGTGTTATCGAGATATAAGGAAGCGGTAGGCTGGACCATAGCAGATCTTAAAGGAATTAGTCCGACGCTGTGTATGCATAGGATTATAACTGATCCAACAGCCAAGCCAAGCAGAGATGCTCAGAGAAGGCTAAACCCTAACCTTAGAGAGGTAGTGAAGAAAGAAGTGTTGAAATGGCTAGATGCTGGAATTATCTATCCGATATCAGATAGCCAATGGGTTAGTCCCACACAAACGGTTCCAAAGAAATCTGGAATCACTGTCGTCGATACTCCTGAAGGAGAAAAGATTGCAACTCGCCCTGTGACGGGGTGGAGAGTATGTATCGACTACAGAAAACTAAACGCCGCAACCTCAAAAGATCATTTTCCTCTGCCATTCATCGACCAAATAGTAGAGAAGCTAGCAGGGCAGAAATTCTATTGTTTCCTAGATGGCTATTCGGGGTATAACCAAATCCCAATACACCCAGAGGACCAAGATAAAACGACATTTACGTGTCCGTATGGCACATTCGCCTACCGAAGAATGCCATTTGGATTATGTAACGCTCCAGCCACATTTCAGCGATGTATGATGGCTATATTTTCAGACATGGTCGGAGGTTCTCTTGAAATCTTCATGGACGACTTTTCGATATTTGATAAGTCATTCGAAGGGTGCCTCTCTCATTTAGAAAAAGTTCTTAAGCGTTGTACTGAAACTAATTTAGTACTAAGCTGGGAGAAAAGTCACTTTATGGTTAAAGAGGGAGTAGTCTTAGGACACATAGTCTCTGAAAGAGGAATGGAGGTTGATCGAGCTAAGATACAAATAATTTCCTCGCTACCACCACCAACTAATATCAAGGGGATTCGTTCTTTTCTAGGACATGCAGGTTTCTATAGGAGATTCATAAAAGATTTTAGTGCCATATCCAAACCCCTATGTAACCTTCTCCTAAAAGACGCACCGTTCAATTTTGATAAAGACTGTGCAGAGGCATTTAACACATTAAAAATGAAGCTCACGGAGGCACCAATTCTGCAATCACCTGATTGGTCTCAACCCTTTGAGATCATGTGTGACGCCAGCGATCATGCAGTAGGTGCCGTCCTTGGTCAAAGAGTGGACAAAAAGCCAGTGGTAATATACTATGCAAGTAAAACCTTCTCTGAAGCTCAAATTAATTACACAACCACTGAAAAAGAATTGCTTGCAGTAGTGTATGCGCTAGATAAGTTTAGATCTTACGTCTGGGGAGCTAAGGTAATTGTGTATTCCGATCATAGTGCCTTACGACACCTCTTGGCTAAGAAAGATGCTAAGCCACGGCTAATTCGTTGGATACTGTTGCTACAAGAATTTGATTTAGAAATCAGAGACAAAAAGGGCTCAGAAAATGTAGTAGCAGACCATCTCTCGAGACTGCCAGCAATCACCACTGATATGCTGGACTCCATTCGGGACAATTTCCCAGATGAACAATTATTGTTCGTCGCAAAAGTGCCTTGGTTCGCTAACTTAGTGAATTACTTTGTCACAGGGAAAACCCCAAACCACTGGAATTCACATCAACGAAAGTATTTCTTCTCTCAAACTAAACAGTACATTTGGGAGGAGCCGGATTTGTTCAAAATAGGAGTAGATCAGATTATCCGGCGATGTGTTCCAGATAACGAGCATTATGATATTTTAAATCACTGTCACTCGTATGCATGTGGAGGCCATTTTAGTGCTAAAAAGACAGGACATCGAATCTTACAAAGTGGATTCTTTTGGCCAACCATCTTTAAGGACTCCTACGAGTTTGTTAAGTCATGCCTACGATGCCAGCAGATAGGAGGTATTTCAAAAAGAGACCAAATGCCTATGACACCAATTCTTATAGTAGAGATTTTTGATGTGTGGGGCATAGACTTTATGGGACCCTTTCCTAAGTCATATGGTTTCGAATACATCCTAGTGGCAGTTGATTACGTCTCTAAATGGGTAGAAGCCGAAGCCACAAGAACCAATGATCACAAAGTAGTTTGCCAATTCGTTAAACGTAATATATTTTCTCGTCATGGAATTCCTAGAGCCATAATTAGTGATGGGGGTTCTCATTTCAAAAATATGTACTTTAGCAAACTACTTAAACATTATGGAGTGACGCATAAGATAGCTACCCCATATCACCCACAAACTAGTGGACAAGTAGAGGTATCTAACAGGGAGGTTAAGCGAATATTAGAAAAAACAGTACGACCCGATAGGAAAGATTGGTCAATACGATTAGATGATGCACTTTGGGCGTATCGTACAGCGTATAAAACCCCTATTGGTATGTCTCCCTATAAACTAGTTTATGGGAAATTATGTCATCTTCCGGTGGAGTTAGAGCACCGAGCCTTATGGGCCATTAAAAATGCAAACCTTAACTTCACAGCTGCCGGTATAAATCGAAAACACCAACTGAATGAATTAGAAGAAATTCGCAAGGAAGCTTATGAAAGTTCTAAAATATAGAAAGAAAAAACAAAAGCTTTCCACGATCGAATAATTAAACGAAAGGTATTTAATAAAGGTGACAAAGTTTGGCTATTTAACGCACGCCTGCGGCTCTTCCCAGGCAAACTAAAAAGTAAGTGGACAGGCCCATACACAGTAACTAACGTCTACCCTTATGGTGCGGTTGAAATAATAGATCAAAAAGGTGGTGAGCCGTTTAAAGTAAACGGACACAGATTAAAATTATTTGTACAATGGGCTGACAATCAAATTATATCATCTGAGACAATGGTCTTAGAAGATATCACTTAAATATTAAAGAAGTTCCAAAATGTCTGGCTGAAGACATTAAACTTAGCGCTTTCTGGAAGGCAATCCAGTGAACTTTGTGGGTGTGTTCCAGAGAAACCCTCACGAGACTATAACTCGTCCACTCAGGCTACTGAGGGGTTTAAAGGCTTGTTGCACGTGCTAAGAGCAATCGTTTTCACCACGAAAGTGTGTTTTAATTTTTGCAGATTAAAATTTATTATGCCTTAGTTTGTTGCTCTTTTAAATTAGTTAGTAAAATAATAATTCATCCTATATTACGGTGGTACATATCGCAACCAACTAAGTTGGGGAAAGAATTTGCACATTCGGGACCATTGAGATTTGAGGAAATTAAAAGGAATATACTTACGTTAGGGAGGGGCAATTCCTAGCAAAATGTGTGTTGCACCAATACTATATTGCACATGCTTGAATATTCGATACTTAGATGCTACATGTGTTGTTTCATTTCTTCGTAAATGTTTCTTGTTTCATAATTATTTGTGTGCCGAGGACGCCCCAATTCTTTAAGTTGGGGAAGGGGGACGCATTATGCTTCACACTATGCTTTATATGTTATATATCGTGAAACCGAGAAAAAATTTACGAAAAATGACAACTTTTTGGTCAAATAACTCACTTATAAAGATTTAAGGTGCCATTGTTAGTGTTGATCTCAGTTAAACTTGAGTTTTCAACTCAAGTTGGGGAAGTTTGAAGAAAATTACTAGCACGAGAAGATGATGGGCCTTTCAGTGAGTTCTACGACAGTATTCTCGGACCGCCACCACCACCGCAGTAGTCAGGTTCTTCCGTTCCTCTCTTTAAGTAGGATGAATTACTGTTTTTATGCTTTATTATTTTTAGTGTTTGTGTGACTGAATAAATGTGTTTCTTTTTAAGATTGTGTGAAGAGCGAGCCGTAAAAGATCCGATCAATTAACCCGAGAAATTCTAATTGTTGAGCTTGCAACTTAAATATGATGATGTTAGTTAGGTCGGTTTCAAGCAAAAAGACGTAATTATATGAGTTTAAACATAACATAAAGAGTCATAGATGTTTAAAACCCAAAGAAGTGAACCGAGTTGAAGTAGGATATATTGTGTTGTAGCAAGGGATGATTAACAAGGATTTCAATAGCCGCTATTTATTCATGCAATAAGGGGGAGGAAACGAACACGAATAGAGCCTCAATTCAAGTGTGGCCTAGTTGATTCAGGAGATTAAGTCTGAAGGGTACCATCATGCCTAGTCCCCTAAGGCCAACTGGTCTGGGAGCGGCTGACCCAAATCCTGTTACACGGATCATCTAGAAAGTCATAGTAAACTTGAACGAAAAACATAGACATTGCATGAAAAGAACAAAAAGAAAAAATTAGTAGCTCAAGTCATGCATCGAGGAAAAAGATGGTCCAGTGACCCACGTGAATTCAATTCTGTAACCTTGAGCTAAAAGGATAATAGTGGTGAGGAATTTTTGAACAACTATCCAAGAAACATCACGATATATCTGAATTAAATTCTGTTCGTGTCTGCGAGTTTCAGCACATCTATGAAGGCTAGTGCTTGTTTAAATGAGTTAATTATGTTTTGTACGCTTGATAAACCCGATGTTTTAAAAATCTGATTTTCGTTGCTTGCTCGGGACGATCAAGAATTAAGTTGGGGAAGTTTGATCGGGTTATAATTTACCATGTTTATTAAGCGTAAAAGAGTTGTTTTTAATGCAAAAGTGTTATAGAATGTGCCGCTATTGAATAAATTCTGTGCTTGTGCAGGTAAACAAAATCCGGTTTAAAATGATGAAAAAAGGACGAAATTTCAGAGCCAGGCGCAGAGAGGGGCGCAGCCCTGCGCCCAGACCGAGTGCTCGACAGAAGAAATTAATTCACAAAAATACGGATTTTACAGAGGGGCGCAGAGGGGGGCGCAGGCCTGCGCCTACGGCTGCGCCCAACCCATCAAAATATTAGACGGCCGTTTTTAGGGTTTTTCCAGCTTTTCCTATAAATATCAAGTCATATTTCAGAGTTTATCATCGTTTTTTGGAGGAGAAGGCTAAGGAAAAGAACCCTGTTTGAGCGAAAACACGTACGAAGAACACACGAGTCGAGCTACGGCGATGGATCAACAACTCTTGAACGTTGCATCAACTATGTCCGGCTAAGCTCACCATAATCATTCTCGGAGGAAGCACATTGCTAAGTTTTACTTTATGAACGATTACTTTAAGTTTGCATGGTTTTTATTATTTATATTGTGATTGTAAACGAATGATTATTATTTTGTTGTTGCGTTTCGCAAGATAGTTCGTAGACATTTTATTATTCGTGCCGAGTTAATTATTTAATTAAGACGAGTAATCAAACGTGTCACGCGCTATGCCCAAGATCACGTAATGGTTTTAATAATAATTATAACGAAGATTATGTCTATGTAATCTTGAAATCGTTTTTATAAATTAAACACAAAGCGAGGTGTGGAATCCAGGAATGGTTATCTTCGTACTTTATTAAATCAAACAATCTTCTTAAGTTTTCTTTTCACAAAATTCGCAAGTAATTAGTTTTATAAATCAAGCAATCACCTTTTTACAAACCACTCAATCTTTCTAAGTTACTTACTTTGCAATGCTAATCGCTTAAATACGTGCAATTAACCTCTCGCTCTCTGTGGATACAATCCCTACTTACCCTAGCTTCTAAGGTATTTAGTGGTATTTTTGACGGGTTAACGACACTCGCATCATAGGTTTCCATTGAACCCACCCCTCTATATATATATATATATATATATATATATATATATATATATATATATATATATATATATATATATATATATATATATATATATATATATATATATATATATATATATATATAAAAGACAATGCAAAAATGTTCTAACAAAGTAACTGAGTGGATAGCTATTTGTTTGGGGCAAAGACTTATGAAGTTATTTGTGGGACTTCCAATTCTAATAAATTTCTCTTTGTGTAGACTAATCAAGTCTCCACCACTAATTGCTTATTGGCCTAACTCAACATCTAAATGGATGACTTTAAATTAATTGAAGACCTTCTAAAATTAATGTAATGATGAACAAACCTCCATCAATGAAACTTAATTCTTCCACTGAAATTGACTTGGACTTAATTAAGTCTTTATGAATTCTACACAATTTTTACTTTAGAAGCGTGTAGAATTTTTTTAAACGTATGAAATGATAATAATTTGAAGTGTGAAGAAGGTTTTAAATGAAGAAACACGCTTTGAAGGATGCACATTTGGGCTGAAACTTGGTGTAAGATTGTATTTTCACCTCACAACCAAAACAAATAAAAATTGAAGTTCATTTTAGTTTAGCTTGAATTTAGAAAAAAAATTGCAGGCTGATTTTCATCTGGGCTACAAAGAAAAAGTGAAAACAGAGGAGTAATTAGTTGATTTTCATCCACAAATTTCGATACCTTCTTCCATTAGTTTGAGTAATTATTACATTAGATTCAAGAAAAGTTCATCATGGCTTGTATTTCTATCCAGATAAACAAAAAACATAATCGGTATTAATTGTGGATGACTATCAAACTAATTAACACAAAAACATTAAATACAGAAATAAAACGAAGTCATTTCTAAGCCATGTGACTCGTACAAACATTGCCTGTTTAACTCGTTACCCAAGAACTTTTAACATGATAAGTCCAGCTTGTTGAATCCCTAAAACTCAAACAAAGCTCAAATAAAAAAGTTGAAACAGTGTATAAACACAGCAAAAATAGCTGACCAGCCAGAAATCAAAGTTTGTTATTGTTTCATGGAATTTTATGTTTTTGGGAATGCAGTTTTCTCTGTTTTAAAGAAGTTTTTGGCTCCTGTATTTTTGAAAATGCCTATGGAATTTCTTCCAAGTCTCATGATACTATAAAAGAGTTGTTATGAACTTATCTGTTTTTCATCTTTGTGTTTCTCACATCCCCATTTCAAACCCATTGAGCTATGAACGTAGAAATAGAGAATGTTTGAAAGCCGGAGGTGGATCTTAAGTACAATGGATACTATGTTTTGTATTTACTTTGGTCGATTATTGCAAAACTGTTCATCTTTTCTATAATTCTGTTGTCGTACGTGCTGAGTAACTAGGGAATGGTCCTTGGACAAAACTGATCACCTTATAAGTGTCTTATCAGGTAGCATGGACAACTCACCATTTTGTTGAATGATAATGAACTTTATAGTCATTGTGAGAAATCACACTACAAACAATTGCACCCAATGGATATATGCAACCATTTGATTCCATTTCTTACTCCAATATATCGGTCTTACTTCGTTTTCATTACAGTAAATTAGTATCATTAGCAATCTAAATTGATCCCCAAAAGACTTCCAAAACCACCCATTCACAACAAAAACATGAGGAAATATACAAAAGCAGTTTCATTCACCATTTCATCAAACACCTGGCATGCATATATGCTCATCATTAATTCGTTTCAATTCAATCCAAAATTTTTCAACACAAATCAAACCAAAAGGCAAATGAATCAAATAGGGTAACAGAAATACTAACAAATACTTGAAATTTTTGTTTGATAACCTTCAAAATGATAGATGTAGGGGACATGCCATTGAAAATCTCTTCAAGTGCTTCTTAATCCATTAAAACTTATTAATTGAAGCTTACCTTGCTTCACCGCGTTGCTCGTCTCCGATCCTGAAACTACATTGTAATGAATTGAATTGTGAAACGAGAATATTATTCATCTTCAATGAATTACCAAAAATGATTACATCTTAGCAGCTTTTATAGAAAATTTGGTAGCCTGATTTGGTTAACAGAAATTAACCATAATAACCACCTTATTTACACTCTAACAGATTACTCACTTGACTACTAAGCTTGTTACAACTAACTACTTAACTACTACAATGTAAGTATACTTGTTGATCACATGCACATCAGTCTCCACCTTGATCACAAGTACTTCAAGACATGCAACTCTTTTAAGCACCACTGAAATTTCGACCCTGGCAACGCTTTAGTCAACATATCAGCAGCATTAAGATCAGTATGAACCTTCTCCACTTCTACCTCCTTGTTGCTGACTATTTCTCTTATGAAATGTAACTTCACATTTATATGTTTAGACCTTTCATGATGCATAGGATTCCTTGATAAATGCAGAGCACTTTGATTGTCACAATATACCACAGGCCCTTTACCGTTTACTCCAAGTTCAGACAGAAACCTTTTTAGCCAGACAGCCTCCTTCACTGCTTCTGTCAGGGCTACATACTCTGCTTCTGTTGATCACAGTGCCACTATGTGCTGTAATGATGTCTTCCAACTGATAGTACACCCCATTACCTTGAACACATAACCACTTATAGACCTGAACTTTTCCAAATCCTTAGAAAAGTCTGAATCTGTGTATCCTTGTATTTCAAGAGTGCTACTGTCTTTTTCACCATATACCAACCCAACATCTTGTGTTTGTAAATACCTCATAATCCACTTTACTGCATTCCACACTTTACCAGGGTTAGCTAGATATCTACTGACCAAACTCACTGCATAAACTAAGTCCCAGAAAGACTGCCAACAGCTTGAGCATATGGAACTCCTTCCATTTCAGTTACTTCCTTAGTACACTCAGGACAGTCTCTCATAGACAGCTTGAACTGAACTCCCAGTGGAGTTCCAACTGGTTTGGCATTCCCCATATTAAACTTTAACAACACCTTCTTTGCATACCCACTCTGAGATAGCACTAATACTCTCTGATTATCTCCATGCCTAGAATTTTCTTTGCTTCACCTAGTTCCTTCATATCAAACTTGGAACTGAGTATTTTCTTTGTGGCTTGAATTTCACCTCTGTCTTCACATGCCAATAGCATATCATCAACATGCAGTAACAGATATATAAATCTGTCCCTTTTGAACTCTTTGAAGTACACACATCTATCATAGGCACTCCTTGTGAACCCATGAGTAACCATATCATCATCAAACTTTATGTACCACATTCTTGGGGATTGTTTGAGTCCATAGAGAGATTTCTTCAATAGGCACACATAATCTTCCTTACCTGCTGCTACAAACCCCTTTGGCTGCTTCATGTATATGCTTTCTTCTAAGTCTCCATGAAGAAAAGGAGTCTTGACATCTAAATGCTCCAATTCAAAGTTATACTTTGCTGTCAGTGCTAATAAGATTCTTATTGATGCATGTTTTACTACTGGTGAGAATATCTCAGTAAAATCAATTCCTGGTTTTTGAGTAAAGCCTTTGCAACCAATCTGGCTTTATATCTCTGTCCCATCACTCTAGTGATTCCATCCTTTATCTTATATAGCCACTTGCAACCCACAATGCTTTTATTCTTTGGCTTCTTAACCAGATCCCAAGTCTGATTTCTATCCAAAGACTCCATTTCTTCTCTCATTGCAGCCAGCCACTTGACTCTTTGAATTGAGTTAACTGCTTCTTTGAAATTCAGAGGCTCAATGGTGTCTTTATACTCAGCCACAGCAAAAGCAAAGGCTGTTATGTCAGCCTGTTCTTGAATTCTCTTTTATCAGATCTTCCCCTAACATAGAGCCCCTCTGAGGCTGTCTCTTTGGGGTCTGACTTCTTGTTGAGTTCCTTAGAATTAAGGGCAGCAAGTACCTCCTCCATTGTAAGGCTTTCACGTCCACTACCTGGAAGAGGATGTGCCAGCCGCGGTGATGTCAAAAATCAATTAATTGAATTTCTTTAATTTTGAAACCAACTATATTCATTCGATGTTGACTTAAGAAGTTATACTTGTTTGGTGTCTATAAAACAGATGGAATACATACGAAGACAATCTAATCCAAAAGATGACAAGTTGCTTGCAATTGGCCATTCCATGGGTGGTATATTGCTTTATGCCATGCTTGTTGGGAAAATGGTCCCGAGAAACACTAATAAACTTGCACAGGAATTTGCACAGGATCGAAATAATCAAACTAATATTCTTTTATTGATCAAACTGAATTCACACGTTACAATATTGAAATATGGTTCCTATTTATACAAGTCTAAGAGGTGCGACGAAAGGTTGCAACTCTTCATGGAACCCTTTCACGAATGGTTATGTCTTTTCGAATAGACACACCCTTTCGGTTATAACTAAGTGCTATTTTGGTCCTTGCACTTTCTATAATTACATAAACAATACAATACTTAAACTATTTACATAATAAATCCTATACTTTATGTTTTTGTCATTATTTCCAACATTCACCCCCTAATGACAAAGACAATAATCTTACTCAGTGTTGATTCCTTCTTCATCTTCTTGTACTTCTTCATTATCTTTAAAATCTTGTAAACTTGAACTTGCAAATAAGAGAGTTGGCTCTAAATCTTCTTCAACCAAATTCGTCTCTTCTAGTCTTTGAAATCTTCGAGTTCCTTCACGGCAATGTGAGGCATAATGTCCATATTTATTGCAGTTGTAGCATTTTATTTTGCTGAAGTCTCTTGTGGATCTCTTATCTTCATTATAATCCTTCAGCGTGGGTTTCCCTTGCTTTTGACTGTTGTAATGACGTTCACGGCGTTTATGGCCAGTATTGTTGTCGTGTGTCAACAAGAGCTTGTCTAGACTTTCGGCATGCTTGTTTTTCTTGAATTTCACCCTTTCTTCAAATGTTTTCAATCTTCCAATAGTCTCATCCAGTGTCATTGTGTCTAGATCAGAGAATTGTTCAATTGATGCAACAATTTGTACAAACTTTTCTGGTACCGAATTTAGAATCTTCCGCACAAGGGTTTGGTTATCAATTGTTGTTCCGAGGCTAGTCATCCTTGATATAATACTTGTCAATTTTGTGGTGAATGAATCAATAGACTCTTCTTCCTCCATATGTAGTGCTTCAAATTTTGATCTAAGGGTTTGAAGTCTTGCCTTTTGAACTTGATCTATGCCGATATTTCTAATCTTCAACGTATCCCACATTTCTTTTGCAGTTTTGCAATTTGCTACTTGTAGTATTAGCTCTTCAGGTAAAGCTTGAAACAGATATGCAATCGTAGTCTTGTCTCTTTTATCATCCGGTTGAGTTTGAGGGGTAGGTTCAACCATATCCCAAAGACTATTTGCTTGTAGTATGGTTCTCATTCTAATGGACCATATGGTATAGTTTGTTGAATTTAATAATGGACATTGAAAAATGGTTAAGGATCCTGGATCCTTAACTTGATTACTTTGATCACCATTTGGATTTTCTCCCATAATATTTTTCTTAAAAACTTAAACTTTTATAAGAATTTAGAACTTTGAACACTAATATCTTTAAAACTTAAACTTTATAAAACTGTAAATACTTTGAATCTTAAAACCTTAAAAACTTTAAAACTTTAAAAACTTGAAATAAAACTTTAAAACTTAATAAACTTGTATATGTGTCAAACCTTGCATATACTTAAAACTCTTAAAACTTGTATGTGCGTCAAACTTTACACATATAAACACTTTAAAACTTGTATATGTGTTAAATCTCACATATACTGAAAACACTTTATAAACCACTTGTATGTGCTTCAATCCTCACACACACATTAAACTTAAAAACACTTGTATACTTAAAACTTTAAAATTATGTGCTTCAATCCTCACACACAAATTAAACTTAAAAACACTTGTATACTTAAAACTTAAAATTATGTGCTTCAATCCTCACACACAAATTAAACTTGAAAACACTTGTATACTTAAAAACTTAAAATTATGTGCTTCAATCCTCACACACAAATTAAACTTAAAAACACTTTAATATAACTTTTATAAGTTATAAAAACATAAACCAATAATAAATTATAAGTTACGTTATAATCCATTTTATCACGAAACCTAATTTTATTATAAGTTACGTTATAATAAAATTAAAACTAAGATTTCTATTTAATTTTATTTTCTAAAAATAAAATTAAAACAAGGTATTAAGAATAAAATACCTAACCTTTTGTTTGGTGTTTGGGCCTGCTAAACTGGGTGTGGACTCCTCTCAGTTGTCGAGTCCTCTTGCTGCTTTATTTCAATTCTTATTGACTGTGAATCTGTGATAACTCTTTCTTTGGGCCTTGGTCTCTTTTCTTTGAGACGTTTCCACTGAAAGTCTGAAACGTTGTTCTGCTTTTTTTTTTCTTTTGCCTTCTGGAACGTTTTCTCTAAAACGTTGTTTGCCCCTGTTCTATGAACCGATGCAACCCTTAATCGCTGCCTTGATGTAACCCTCTTTGAATCGGTGCAACCCTGTTTACTGAATCGATGATGTTCTTCTTCTATAACCGCTCTGATTTGGCAAAATCACACGAACTATTGCTATGGTAATCTGTTTCTGATTTGAGAAAACTAAGAACCCTAATCGTTGCCTCTATTTGATGGTGGCGATTGGTGGTTCTACCGTGGTGGTTCTGCGTTAATGGTTCTGTGATGGTGGTTTCGCGGTGGTGGTTTCGCCCGTGGTTTTCTACGGTGGTGGATCTAACCGTGGGTTTTCTCCTTCGGCGGTGGTTCTGAGATGGAGATTCTGTCCGTGGGTATACTCCTGCGGTTGTGGCACTTTTCTGTGGGTATTTCTACGGTGGTGCCTCTGAAATCAGGTTCTATCTCTCTGATTTCTTGTTGCCTTCGATTTCAGTATGCTTCTGTTGAATTCTAGGGTTTACTTAATATCTATGAAATGCGATAGGGCTTACTGTTAAAAAATCGTTGCTTTGATTTTTGCCTTCGGTTCTGTGGGTTTGCCTTCTGTTGGAAATTTTGATTTGAAATCCGGAACAAATTTGATGAATTGGTGCCGGGTGTTTGTAGAACTAATCACTGTTCTGCCACCCTTGAAACTGATGATGATTCGCTTTGAATCACCTTCTGGTGTAATTCGTTTGATCGGTAAATGATGAAAAACCTAATGGTTTGATTAAGCCTGGCGCTCTGATACCAAATGTTGGGAAAATGGTCCCGAGAAACACTAATAAACTTGCACAGGAATTTGCACAGGATCGAAATAATCAAACTAATATTCTTTTATTGATCAAACTGAATTCACACGTTACAATATTGAAATATGGTTCCTATTTATACAAGTCTAAGAGGTGCGACGAAAGGTTGCAACTCTTCATGGAACCCTTTCACGAATGGTTATGTCTTTTCGAATAGACACACCCTTTCGGTTATAACTAAGTGCTATTTTGGTCCTTGCACTTTCTATAATTACATAAACAATACAATACTTAAACTATTTACATAATAAATCCTATACTTTATGTTTTTGTCATTATTTCCAACAATGCTCTCCCGAAATGGTATAATACACATAGTGTCCATTAAATATTTTTGTTGTCTAGATTATTCTTTTGCCTAGTTTTTCAAATTAATGGCTTTGTTTAATGAAGTGTATTATGTAGGTGGAAAGTAAATTGACCTAGGAGGCTGAAAGTGTATCATGTTGGTAGAAGTTTTATTATCCAAAATCAATAGAGAGACTCGCTAGTGCGGCTGTGGACATTGGTCATTCTTGGACCAAACCACATATATTTTAGTGTTCTTATTTTATCTGCATTTGTGTGTGTGATCTTCTTGTGCGTTGTTTCTCAACACTAGAATGTACAAAAAGCATAGTGACCTAAGTTGGACAAATTGGAAGTACGAAATATTTTATGACAATCAAATGTCGAAATGATGTAGACGGGATTGAAACACTAAAAGTTTTAATTAGAAAGAAGTTCCACTGTTCCAGAAGGAAGATTTAGGAATTCCAAGATACTTCCTTGATGCCAAGGTGGCAAAATAAAAGGATGTATGTGCTTAACATCTTGGCTGAAGTAAAAGCTTGAATGTTGAACGACATATTCCCAATGATTCCTAGCATTAAACTGGTAGTCACCTCTCTTGGAAGTTGCAAGAGTAACACATGCAATGTAGACCCCTTATCTGTCAAGTCTAAATAACGAGCCATAGAGCATACTGCTTACAAGGTCGCTTGTGTAAAGTGCTTATCTAAGATATACATCTTTCATGAACAAAGGATATAGAGCTCAGTGGTCAATTTTTACAGGAGATGTTTGGAATTGCTCATGAATCTGTATGTTGAAATTCGTTTGGTTAGAAGTAGGTTGCTGAGAGTTTGAGACCACTATTACAAGGATTGGAGAGTAGCAATATATGGAATGAATTACACGCCTTCAAAATGCCCTAACCAAAGGAGTGTAGACGTAGAAGGTAAACTAGCCAGTTATCTTCATATTGTTTGAGGTGGATTCTGAATTAGGATTTGACTATCTCGGCCCTAGGCCCACGATGTACATGTACTCTATATAAGGTTGCTCCTCTTAATAAATGATATATGTTCCTGTGATGTTCATAAAAAATGATACCTTCTTACCTAAAGTTCTTATGTGTTATTGCTATTTTTAGCAACCATAAAAATGTTTAGTCCCTTAGGCCTCAACACTTCTTTTTGGTTAAAGTCTCTCAACTGTGATACCTTCTTACCTAAAGTTCCTAAACTTACTTTTTAGTTTTACATATGTGTGATTAGAGATATTAGGTTTAAAAAGCAAAGTTTAGGGACCGAATTGCTTATAAAAAGTCTTGAAAGTTGATGAAGAAATAGGTGATAAGGGACCAAAATGGCCATTTTTTAAGTTGGTTCGTGAAAATAGAAATAATTCAAAATTTTCATACAAAAAGGATGTTAGTATTTGGTTTGTATACCTTGTTTATGGTTTATGTAGGAATATAACCTCTTTAATTGGGATGTTCATAAAAAAAATGATCTTTTTAGTCTACAAGTGAATGAAATGCGCAACTGTATCATGACCACTATATAACCACCATGACCACTATATAACCACCAACTCCCTTCAATCATTGTCTGTCGTTTAAGTACATGGTT